>JBAMBR010004469.1:0-38204 GCA_037044475.1 Zaprionus obscuricornis | reverse complement strand
TTTAATAAGCAAATTGATGCAATATAAAAATTAAGAATCTCTTTGTCATAATCTTTATTATTTTTATTTTTTTTTATATTTTTTTTTATTTTTTTTTTATATTTTTTTTTATTTTTTGTTATAATATTTTTTTTATTTTTTCTTATAATATTTTTTTATTTTTTTATATTTATATAATTTTTTTTATATTTTTTTAAAATATTTTTTTTTATAATATTTTTTATTTTTTCTTATAATATTTTTTTTTATTTTTTTATATTTTTTTATTTTTCTTTATAATACTGTTTTATTTTTTCTTATATTTTTTTATTTTTTTTTATAATATTTTTTTTATAATATTTTTTTTATTTTTTTTAATTTTTTTTTTTTATATATATATATTTTTTATATTTTTTTTTGTATTTTTTTTTGTATTTTTTTTATTTTTCTTTTTGTATTTTTTTTTTATTTTTTTTATAATATTTATTTTTTTATAGTATTTTTTATTTTTTTTATAATATATTTTATTTTGTTTATTATACTTTATATTTCGTAATATATTTTTTATATTTAAGAATTCAAAATTATAAATAGTTGTAATTCAAAGAATTGAAAAACTATTGTGAAATATATTTTTTATAACTTAACTTCTAGATATAATTTATATCTACAGATATTTTATTATCTTTTCAAGCTAATTTAAATTTAATTTTTTAAAGATTAGTTCTCGAATTTTAATTTTCAATTTTACTTAATTTTTTTTGTAGTTTAACATGTTAGAGCTACACAATAATTAGTAGACTTTTTATCACATTACAAATAAAATATTTCCAGTTTCATGTCTTAATTTTGTCTCAAACATAGCTAATTTTTTAGATATCTAGCTTTTTCTTTTTTTTTTGTACATGTGATAAAAAGTCTACTAATTATTGTGTAGCTCTAACATGTTAAACTACAAAAAAAAATTAAGTAAAATTGAAAATTAAAATTCGAGAACTAATCTTTAAAAAATTAAATTTAAATTAGCTTGAAAAGATAATCAAATATCTGTAGATATAAATTATATCTAGAAGTTAAGTTATAAAAAATATATTTCACAATAGTTTTTCAATTCTTTGAATTACAACTATTTATAATTTTGAATTCTTAAATATAAAAAATATATTACGAAATATAAAGTATAATAAACAAAATAAAATATATTATAAAAAAAATAAAAAATACTATAAAAAAAATAAATATTATAAAAAAAAAATAAAAAAAAATACAAAAAGAAAAATAAAAAAAATACAAAAAAAAATACAAAAATATATATATAAAAAAAATATATATATAAAAAAAAATATTAAAAAAAATAAAAAAAATATTATAAAAAAAATATTATAAAAAAAAATAAAAAAATATAAGAAAAAATAAAACAGTATTATAAAGAAAAATAAAAAAATATAAAAAAATAAAAAAAAATATTATAAGAAAAAATAAAAAATATTATAAAAAAAAATATTTTAAAAAAATATAAAAAAAATTATATAAATATAAAAAAATAAAAAAATATTATAAGAAAAAATAAAAAAAATATTATAACAAAAAATAAAAAAAAATATAAAAAAAAAATAAAAAAAAATATAAAAAAAAATAAAAATAATAAAGATTATGACAAAGAGATTCTTAATTTTTATATTGCATCAATTTGCTTATTAAATTAGTTGAAATTCCAAGAAAATTCTCATAAAGCAATAACCACTGTGCCACATTTACCACACGCTGCACGCTGCAATTTTGCAATTTGCACTTTGCACTTCGCACACATTGTTTGCTTATATATTGACAGTCGTATGATTTGTTTTAGTGTTGCATTTACTTTGGCAGCAAACAATTCTTTTTTTTCTTTTATTTATTTTTTTTTTTTTGCCAATGCAAAAGTAGACAAAGGATAAAGAATTGCCAAGTGTATAATCTTAAGTTTTATTTACGTTTTGTGTTCAATTTCTAGCATAGCCTAACTAACGCAATGAACGTAAAGGATTTAGCTGTGTGGCATTGTTATGAAATAAGGTGTGGCAACTTCAAAGGCAGCAGAAAAGGGTGAAGAGGGAGTAAAGATGGGGGGGAAGCAATGAGACAAGAAAAGCGCATTAACTATTCGACGGGCCGTAAATGTTGTTGAGGGCTGGCAATAAAATAAGCAGCCTACTTTTTCAACGATGGCAACGTCGCGGCACGTACAATATCAGGTTAAAATTTAATGTCCACAACATACAACACACACACACAAGACACACACACACAGTGACACACCCAAAGAGACACAAAAGAAAACACCTTGAGCTAAGCCTTGTGCTTGCTGTGTGCACTGTGCGATGTAATAAACAAAATTCTAAAGATGCCCGCATACGAAAAGTGCTCAAATCATAAACCAAAATAATAATTACCCATAGCTTTGTGCGAGAGACTTTACAACAAAAGCCAAAACCCCAAGCACACACACACACGTACACAACACAAAAAGGCAAAGAGAGAGAGAGAGAGAGAGAGAGAGAGACAGAGACACATGGAAATTTATTGATGTGCGTGTGATGTGGCGGCACAGCCTAGACAGCAAACGACGCTTGCCAAAAAAAAAAACTTGAGAGACAGACAAAAATTGGCTATAAGAGATGCTAAGTAGTGTTAGTAAGAGTGAGAGAGCGATAGAGAGTGTGAGTGTAAGAGAGACGCGCGAGACTCATATTGAGCCTTGGAAGCCATAAAAGCGCACATAATAATGTCAAATGAGTTACAACAAAAGCCCAGACCAAAGTCACAGCTCCCCGGTGCAGAGCTCTTGTGTGTCTCAGAGCTCACAGCTCACAGCCCATAGCCCGTATCACAGAGCATCCTCTATGTGACTCTTCTACAGGTCGCAGTCATTCCCCCTCATATACAGAGTGTGAGAGAGAAAGAGAGAGTCGACATTTTTGTGGGTGTTATACCCTTTCACTGATGACTGTATTAGGGATGACATTGCGCCACAGTCGCAGCCTTATTTCTTCTTTGGGTCGTTTGCAGTTTTTATTACAAATTTATAGGCGCACATGCAAATAAATCGCCAGCGAGCCAAGTACACATGACAAGAGAAGTGTGAGTTGGCACAGTAAAGGAAGCAGACAAAACCCACAAGGTATTTTTTTTTTTAACTTCCTTTCCCTTAACTCTAAGCTGTGCGTCTCATCATTTTGCTTGTTGTTTCATTTCAAGTTGTTGGTTTTTTTTTTTATTTTTATTTTTATTTCTTTGCTTTTCACTTTTTGCCCAAAAGTAGCTAAAGTACTTATATAATATATCAGAAGATATACAGACAGACAGACAGACAGACAAGCAGACGACAACTTTTAGTCTCTGCTGTTGCTGCTGCTGCCGCTTTAGTTTCGCTTTCACAGTATTTTATTTTTATTTTATTTTTTCTTTTCTCTCACTGTGCAAAAATTTTATAATGCTTATTTCGGCTACGACGTTTGGACAATGTTTGCGCTTGCACAACACTTTCGCTGCTGCCATCCGCTGCCACTGCCACTGCCACTGCCAATGATGATGATGATTATAGGAAACGATAGATGTGTCTGTGTGTGTTGGCCCAAAAGTTTTACTGTTTGTGTGTTTATCTTTGAGTTTGGTCAACAAGTTTTCGACGCACACACACCTGCAGACAACACTCAAAAAAAAACTAAGTAAAAGGACAGACACAACACACACACACAAACACACACACAGAGAGAGAAGGCCGGATGTGAACACACCAGTAGCCAAAAGGACGATACAACATAACTGACAACACAACGTAGACGACAACGACAACGACAACGACGACAACATTTAAGCTCAACTAATGCATGTGTCCGTTTGTTTGTTTGTTATGTCCACATGCTACAGTGGCAACTAGAACTGAACGTGGCACATGAACAAGAGAAGACTAAGCCAAAAAACAAAACAAAAACAAAAAACAGAAACAACATTGACAAAAGCTTCTTCTACACTACGGCTACTACTTGCTGCTGCCTTTGACTGTTTTTTTCTGTATTTTCCTGCCACATCTTTCGGTTTCTCTAGCAATCTTTTTACTTTTTGCACACACACACAGCGTGAAAATCGCGAAAATAAATATTGAACTGCAAAAGCCAAAGTCAACAATATGCGTTGCCTTGCCTCTAACATGTTTGTTTCTCACTCTCTTTCTGCCTCTTTCTCTCTCACACACACACACACTCTTTCTCTATGTATTGGCTAACGCCTTACACTCCATGGTGTCCCCCATAGAAATTTAAGGCAGATTTTGTAAGTCGCAGCTGTTGCTTTTACCAAAACTCAAAAACGAATCTTTACCATTTTTCCCCCTATCCACAAAATGTTCTTATGTTCTCTCATGCTGCGAATTATTTAAATAAAAGCTTTTTAGCATGCTGAGCGTCGTCTATCGATAAATTATGAAAACGAGACGCTAATTATAACTGTCTAAACACACACAAATGCAAAATCTCAGACACAGATGTCCAGAGACTTGAGTGTCATTTTAAATACCTTACTACGAGAGAGAAAAGGCAAAATGTGTTTTGAATATGAAATTGTAATTAAAGTTAAATTTCTCTGTTGATTTCATTTCAGTTATCGCATCAAATGAAAAAATAAAAGAAATATAAAAATTTTTATACAATTATTTTTAATTGTTTGACGTTATTCACAATCAGATTAAGTAAAAAAAAATAAATTGTAGAATTTTTAATCATTAGAAATTCCAATTATTATTATATTTTTAATTATTCATATTTATTTTTTTTATTTATTTTTAATTTTTTTTATATTTATATTTATTTTTTATTTCTATCTATAATTATTTTTATTTTTATTTATATTTACTTTTTATTTTTATTTATATTTACTTTTTATTTTTATTTATATTTATTTTTTTAACTTGTACTTTTATTTATATTTATTTTTTATTTATATTTTTATTCATATTTATTTTTATTTATATTTGTTTATTATTTATATTTATTTTTTACTTATATTTATTTTTTATTTATATTTATTAATTATTTACATATGTTTTTTATTCATATTTATTTTTTTATTTATATTTATTTTTAATTTATATTTATGTTTTATTTATATCTATTTTTTTTATTTTTATTCATATTTATTTTTTATTTTAATTTATATTTATTTATTATTTTTACTTAATATTTATAAGTCATATTATTTATTTATTTATTTTTTTTATTAAATTATATTATTATTATTTTCATTTTTATTAATTTTATAGATTTCATTATTTATTATTTTATTAATTATAATTTCCAATAATTAATATTTTATTATTATTATTACGTGTACTATACTATAAGTATTATAATTATCAAATTTCTTTTAGAATATTTTTTTATTTATTTTATTTTTTGAATTTATTTCAAAATAAATAATATGAATTTTTTTCAATTTGTTCACATTTTCTATATTTTCCTCTACATAGGAAAATATTAAATATTAAATTAAATACTTTAAAAAGACAGTTTTCCTTTATTTATAATTTCTACTCCTTTCGCAACATAATCTCTTAAATATACAATAATTTCTCTCGAAACTTGTTGCCAGAGCTTTCGCTTAATTTCTTGCCTTTCTTCTTTTCATTTCCTTTTTTCTGCTTGTCAGCCCGCAAAAGTATGCTATGTTTTTTGCTTGCCCTTTCTTACGCTCCGCTTCCCCCACACTCTTACTTTTTGAAAATTTAACGAGACATCTGGGGATTGCATCATTTCGTGCAATTTGGCGCTGGCCGTGCCTGCTACTGTTGCTGTTACCGCTGCCGCTACGACTATTATTATTGTGTGTGACGAGCACATTGTGTCCTTGTTGTCCTTTGTGTCAACTAAAATAAATAATGCGCACACACACAAAACTTGTCTGCTGCTGTTGCATGTGTCTGTGTGTTGCTAGCCAACATATATGCACGCAAAAATAGTAAACAAAACACTTGCTTCACAATGAAACAAGATGCGACAAGCAGAAAAATAAAAAAAAGGAATCTCATCGTCGTCGTCAGCCGCCGGCCAGCAAGAGGACCACGACAAGTTATAGCAACAAGAAGACAACAACAAGATACCAAGTATTAGATGCTGCTACTGATGTTCCTACTGCTACTGCTGTTACTGCTGCTGATGTTGCTGCTGCTCTTGCTTCTTCTCATCTACAGGCACTTGAGTAACGTTTGGGGCGTAACAGGCGACACGCCCTAATTGAAATTAATGTCTATCCCTTTTCGATTTCTATACAACTAGCAACGAACTCTCGCTCTCTCTCTCTTTCTTGCTCTTACTGTTGCTGTCTATGTGTCTGTTGGGTGTTTTTACTATGCCAAACCCATGTACTTGTTACTTGAGCATAGTTTTTGCCCATTTTCTTCTGGCCAAATTGCTTGACTTACGACGAAAGTAACAAAAACTACATGCGGCGCTTGTTAACTAATCCGCTTTGCACACACACAAACACACACACACATGCACACAATGATAACAACGATATATATGCTCTGCTCTTTGTATACTTCAAGACACGCTACGCATGTTTCTGCTGCTGCTTCTGCTCCTGCCAAGAAAGGATAATAATACTTATGCTATGCGTCTGGATTCCTTCTTTTTTTGTTGGCCTGCGTGCCGCATTAGTTTGGACACGCACAAAGTAAAACACAGCCAAAGAAAAAAAGGGGAGCGCTCTGCTGTAGAAAGCAAAAGTAAAGCAACAGTCGTTGAAGTTGTAGTAGTAGGAGAATGTAGAAAACGTATGCTATATAATATTTTTGTTTAACGATTGTTTTGTTGTATGTGCCTTATGGGAGGAGAAAGGAAAGGAAAGCAGCAGCAGTAACAGCAGCAACAAGCAGGCGAGCAGCCCGTAAACGGGGGAATAATTAGCCGTTAGCCTTTTTGTTGTTACCGTTAAGAATTACATTTACAGTTTACAGTTACAGTTACAGCCCACAAAAGCAACAGCTACATCAGCTACAGTTACAGTTACAGTTACAGTTACAGTTACTATACAACAGTTTGAAGCTACTGTTATGTCATTTGGGGTAACCGCAAAAGAAAAAAAAAACACCCAAAACTGTAGAGATTCCAATTCGCATTTTAAAGGATGTTTGCGTGTGCATGCCTAATGTGGCAAGTTCTTGCTAACAAAAGAAGCAAAAGAACAAAAATTACTTGCAATGAGAATCATATAAACACACACAAACACACACACACACACATTCACAATACACAGACATTTCTATATACTAAATAACTATAATTTTTAACGCTTGCCAGCAGAAAGAGAAAGAAAGGGAGAAGGAGAGAGAGTTTGGGAATGAGAGACTATGGCATAACAAAAGCCACAAGGCAAAAATCAAATCGAATGGCGCCAAGAACAACACATTTATGTTCTTATTGTTGTTGTTGTTGTAGTTGTTATTATTGTTGTTCTTGCGGAATAACGTGGCGCATACGCAATGCCAAAATTGCCATTGCGTTTGGACTAAAACTGACTGTGAATTGTGTATGGCACGGATTTCAAGCAATTTGATTCGCATCTCCCAACAATCTACCGCCCTACCCCTCCCCCTCTCTCCGCCTACTACAACTGCTTTTACTTTATTTTTTTTAATTTCTGAAAAAGGTTTTTATTATATCACACACACACACATATATAAGTAGCAGACGAGGTAAACGCAGCCAACTACCAACAGAACTAACAAACAGCATTGCGTTTCTCTGCCTTTTTTTCTTCTTTTTTTTATATGAATTACAATAATAAAAACGAGTGGAAACAAGAAAGCAAACAATGAGCAAGAAGAAGAAGCAACAGCAGTGCAAAAAAAAAAAGAAGAAGAAGAAGTAGAAGGGAAAGCCAACAGTTGTGGCGCGCCACCAGGTGAATGAGTGAGTGAGTAGGAACAATCCGTGAGATGAGGAAATAAAATCATAAAAATTACAAAAGGTACGAAAAATAAGAAAAACGACAACATACGAAAAATGCGTTCAAGAAAAATCGCCATAATAAAGCCGAACGAACGTCTTTTTGCATTGAGGACGCAGAGGAAAAAAAAAGTTTGGTTGTGCGAAGAAAGTTGCGACGTCGCTTCACGGCTGCAAATAAAACAATTTGAGTGGAAATAAAAAATAAAACAAAGTACAACAGACCAGCAAAAGAGAGAGAAAGAGATAGAGAGAGACATGAGAGACATAAGAGAATTGTATATACAAGGGGCTGGGGATGGCCTCTGGAATGAGAGACAGAGATAAGCAGGCAGGGTGAAATGAACGCTTAAGACACAGCGCCTTGAAATGTAACTGAAACGCAATCCTTTGTAAGAATAAGAAACAGCAGCAACAATAACAGACAGACAGACAGACAAAGCGACTGCGACTGAGGCAAACAATACTTAAAGACGAAGAAGAACACGCGTAACGCTTGTCTTCATCTGTTACTTTGGCCATTTTCTCCATCACCTTCGCATCCTGCTGTAGAGCACAGCTTCAGCAGCAAAGTGGAAGCGCAATGTTAAATTATTAATAACAAGCATAAGAAAAACAAATGTATAAGCAGCAACAGCAGCAGAAGCAGCAGCATCAACGAATGATGCAAGAAGACAAAAGGATAACGCGCAAAGTAACAACAGCAGCAGCTGAGTCCCCACAACTCTCTTGGCTGCACAGTGGTAGCATCATCAAGAGGTGGCGCCGCCGGCGACGTTGTCGTGCACCCGGAAGCTCAACTTGGTCAAAAGCATTGCATACAAAGTGGTAGAAAGACTGTGTGAGAGCTAGTGAGAAAGAGATAAAGATAGAGATATACAGAGGAGACGACAGCGTCCGAATTGAGGTTTATGCCCTGGACAGTTTAACAGATGGACAAAGACCCCAATCGACTGGGACTAACCACTGCTCTACCTTTCTTTCCCTCTCTCCCATGCAGCAGGTACGCGCGCATCTTCAGGTTTATCAAGCAGTCAGAAGCATAGTATATACTCAGAGAGGCAACTTAAGATAGAGATAAAAAAAACAAGCGGAAGTTCTTTAGCGTCAGCTTGTCTGAGCTTTCTGCTGTTTGCCGTTTGTAAGCAAATATATTTAATTTTTTGTTTAACAAAATGTCAATGCAACTGACTGCAAAAAAGTAAAAGGTAATAAAAAAATAAAGAAGATTTTCAATAGAATTTATTGATGCACATATACATTTATTTATTAAAATTCTAATTTTAAAAAATAAATAAAAAAAAAATGTTAGAATATTCTAGAAAAAAAATATTCTAAAATTCTACAAAAATAAAAAATCAAATTTAATTTGTGCTACAATCATAAATCATAAAAAAAAATGCATAAAAATAAAACTTCATAAATCATTCAATATTTTTTTAAGTGAAATTGCTCTTTGGCAAACTCAACATTCTCGCGCGTCAACATTCAACAAATTTTTCAACATACATTCTCAGCGCGCATAGCTACAACTATTTTATTTTCTTGTAAATAATTTTCTCTATTTTATAAAATTTTATTTTTTATGCTCATAGTATAAACAAGTAAGCAAAGAAAAAAAAATTTTTTTTTTTCTAAGCAATTTATTGTTGCAGCAGCAGCAGCAGTGAATAAGTGGAATTATATCAGATTTTTTTTTTTCTACCCAATGGGTGATAAAATACCACAAATATTTTTTTAAATTAAAAACTCAGCTAAAGAAACATTTATGCTATGCAGCAACAACAATTTTGCCCCCTTCATGGACGACTTGGCGCTCAGCATACACAGTAACCTTCACCTGCCAACAGCCATCATCATCTGAAACCTTTAACCTTCTAGTCGCTCTTCGCTCTTTGCGCTCTCTTACTTTCCCTGCTCTGTGTATGTTGCTGCTGGAAAAAATGTCTATCAAAATTGTATTCTTTTCATTGTCTTATTTCTTGTTATTAAATATAATTTTCTACAACACACACACACAGACACAGACACATATACACAGATATTATACACCTTTATGGGGAATTTTAAAAATACCATTTTTATGAGCTATGAAGATGCCACTGGCCGTCCCTTAGCTAAAGATTCTACGCCTCGCAACGCGCAACGTGCATTCAAAACAATAACAACAACACAAGCAATGTTCACCCTCTGCTGCTGCTGCTGCTGTTGCTGCTGCTGCTACTGCCTCCAATTCCATAGTCGCCTCCCAATTCCCTCTTTGGTGATTTATGCCACGCGGTCAAGTGTAAGTTTGCCGTTGGGCGGCTACTCTCTCTCTCTCTCTCTGCGCTGGCCACGGAAATTGGGTTTAACAGCCACGGCTGGCAGCTCGTTAAATTTGACCCCGCTGTGGCGACTGTTGCTATTGTTATTCCTTCAACTTGTTCTTGTTGTTGTTATTATTATTCGTATTCTTATTCTTGCTGTTGTTCTTGTTGTTGTTGTAGTTGAGTCTGGCGTTTTATTAAATAATTTTTGCCTACGTTCTTTTTTTTATGAACTGGCAACTGTGTCTGTCTGTCTGTCTGTCTGTTGTTATCAACGAACGAACGAGCGAACATTCAGTCAGTCAGCAGGACTATATTGTGTATCTACCTCTGTGTCTCTGTTGCTGCTACTCCTCCTCCTTCTCTAGCTGCTGCTGTGATTTGCCTTAATTAGTCGCGCCAAAATCCCGCCCCTCATTTCATTTCACTTTTTTTTTGTTTTTTAGCATTCATAATTAGGCGTCAGTGTTTGTGGCTTAATCCGTTGAGCGGCATTTCAAAACAAGAAAAACAGAGACAAGTTGCAAATTAACAAACAAGTGTGTTGTGATCGACTATAAGTTATCCAGTGTTCACGTAATATATATAATAGAAGCATAAAGTGTAGAGAAGGCTATGCTCACCATGGAAAGAAGCAGCATAATTTTTGATCATTCACATTAAACGCTAGATGAAGCACACAGTGTGCCAAGTGCTTGAAAAAGAATTCATTGTCAAAGTCATTGACAATCAGAGCAGAAATAAAAGTGTATCAGCAAATATATAAATATATATATAATAAAAAAATAATAATAATTATAATACAAAAAAAAAAAAAAAAATGATTTTTAAAATTTTAATTTTCTTTTATTTTTATTTAATTATTTTAGCGACTATCGAGATAAAAGATCTGTATATGAAAAATATATAGAGACAGGCAGAGAGACAGTCAGCTAGAGAAAGACAGAGTGACACATTTAATATATTTATATACATTTCCAAGGGTCATTTATACCCCGCTTAATCTACGACTACTGAGCATACAAAAACAACGTGAAAAAAAATTGAAGAAAAAAATATAAAAATATAAAAAAAAATTGTAAACAAATTTATGGCTTACCAATTAACCTGTAAACTTTGTTGGTAACAGAGAAAATGCGTTGACGTGGCGATTAAAAATCAAACCGTTTTTAATTGCCAGCTTAAATCAACACAATTGAAAACTGGCAATATGAATATAAATATATAAATATATATATGTATATATGTATATATCAATTATATTTATATACAATTTTTTTTATATGAGATTTATCTTATTTTTTTTATAGACTGAGCATTTTTTTTTATTATTTTTATTGAATTTCTGTTTTAAACATATATAATGCTGTCTTATGCACAATCTACCATGTTGCATTTTTATATGAATTTTCAATGCATTTTCCAATAAGTAATTAAATAAGAAAATCTGTCAGTAATAATAAAAAAAAAATATTTCCTTTTTCACATGCAATATTTTTATTTATTTATTGTAGAAATCTCCTATAATTTTTTTTTTAATTTTATTTCATTTGTGACAATGCTGCAAAGCCTTTGTAAGTAAAAACCCGGAAGGAAAAAAGAAAGAAAAAAAAAATAAAATAAATAAAAGGGTTTGGACAGCAACAGCAACAACAGCAGCATTCATTAATTAAACCTTCAAAAACTGACAAAACAAAAAGTATAAACAGTTGTCAGAGCCTGTTGCAAGGCTAACATAAAAGAAAGAGCAATTACAAGAGACGTCAGTGGCAACAGAAGAAGAAGCATGAGAAATTTTATTAAAAAAAAAAAAAAAATAAAACAAATTAAAAACGCATTTATATTGGTTAAGACTTTTGCGCACAGTGCAATGCATTTGCGGCTTTAAAGTATAACGGAATACAGCAACACACACACACACACACACACACAAATATATATATACAGTGTGTCTCATTCCATATTGCTAACGAGCGTCCATTATGCAAACAATAAGCAACGTTTCCTTCCAGATAAAAGCAAAACAGACAACGGAAAAGTGCCACAAATATATTGCGCATACGCCACGTATTTTCATTTCAACAAACTCTCTCTCTGTTGCTCTTGGACTGGCTTTCATTCAAAAATAGATTTATGTGTGGCATTTAAAAAAAAAAAACCGAAAAGGACAAACAAACAAAATCAAGAAATATGTTGCAACATTTATCAAAAATAACAAAACGAAATAAAACGCGTATGACACGTTCCACAAACATTTTTACGCAGATTTTTTGACATCATTATTTTCAAAAAAGTGAGGAGACAGCTATAACAACAATGAGAACAACAAGAACAATGTGTACACTGCATTTTGAGTATCATTAAAATGTGATCACACACACAACGCGCATTAAAGTTGTAGTCAAATATATATGAAGAGTAAAACAAAAAAAAAAATGTGAATACATATGTGAATACTAAGACTTTCGCATTTGCTGCTCGCTCTCTCTCTCTCTATCTCTAGTCACATGTCGAAGCAATACGTCAACATCTTGGGGGTAAAGCAGCAACAGTAGCGCATATTATAGACCACGAAATGTAGAAGAACAAGTACTATATAAACTGTGACATTTTTGACTACTACACTGAGCAAAAAAAAAAAAAAATTGTTGATGAGTAGCAAAAAAAAAAAAAATAATAATGCAAAAATAATAAAATTAAAAAAAAAATTAAAAAAAAAATATTTTTAAGAATTTTAAAAAATTATAAAAATAATATATAAATAATAAAAAATTATTTTTGCAAGTGTAGCAACTCTATAAATTTATGTATTTTGTTAAAAGTATCGTTTAGCTCTTGCAATAATGTCAACAATGGACCCCAGCAAGCAGCACCCCACTCGACATGCTGTCACATCCTGTTGCCGCTTCTGATGCTTTCGCTTGGGGTTCTCACTCATACAAATATTATATATGTGAATGTAAGCCAGAGCATGTGTATGTGTATGTGTAAGTGTATGGGTGTGGGTGTCTGTTGTATCTATATTTTTGTGTGCCAGTTTTAGCGGCAACATTTACATTTAACATTTTGCTTCATACTTGTTGATGTTGTTTTTATTTTTCTATTATTTTTTTTTTTTTTTTTTTTTTTGTCGCACAAGATTTGCATGATATTCACATTTATGCGCTTAATTTACTATTTCATAATGTGTTTCATGGTATGTGTGTGTGTGTGAGTGTGACACAAGTGTCACTTAGCATGAACATCAACATTATTATTATTATTATTATTATGTTTATCTACTGCTTAGCTAGCTAGCTGGTCGAGGAGTTATTTTTATGATTTTGAGATTCTTTATATAGAAGAACTCACCTTAACTCCAATATGAACCGGTGAAAAATCAGTTTTAAGTATTGATGGTATCGGTATTGGTAATGACATAGGAAGGGGGCAGGACATCATGGTCGCTACCTGTGAATAGATACGAGATAGTAGAAAGAAATAGACATGTTAGTAGTAGTAGTAGTAGTTGGTTTTTTTTTTTTTTGTTTTTTTTTTTTACAATATGAGAAGAAAAATAAAGTTGGGAAATGTTATGATTATGTATGATTATGTGTGTGTGAAAATGTATTGATGATGATATTTAATACTACAATTAATTTTAGGCTTTTCTTTGTTTTTAAATAACATGAAGAAGAAAATTGCAGCTAAATTTCAAAGTGTTTCATTCATTATCAAAAAAAAGTCTTTCAAGCAAAACTTTGGAAAAAGAAAAATAACTTTTTTTCAGTTTCTACTTTTGCGACTTTTCATGCTCTGATTTTTCACGCATTTCTTCCCTTTTTTTATAGAATTTCAGCAATGAACCGGAAACAGTTGTATAGTTAACAGCTAGACGATGAACGACCTCATCTATCGCTACGATTACACAGTATATTGTGGAGGAAACCTTTTCTATTTTCTTTTTTTATTTTACGACTATCGTTCGTTACAACGACGACAAGTTCTACAATGCAGCAAAAAAAAAAAAACACTATTGTTCTCAGCCATAGAGCTCTTGCTTGGCCAATGGCAGCAATACGGTCATCAAATAGTTGACAGCTTTTAGTCTACATAAACTGTAGACTTTTCCTTTTATTTCTTTCACTCTCTCTCTCTCTCTCTTTCTCTCTCACACACACACACTCTTTTCACAAACACTTTTCACTTTCTGTCGTCGTTGAACTGTATGTCGTTTTGTTAGACAGCGCGGACATGGGACAAGGACAGACAATGTTCCGTCGTCCAACAGTTTGCCAATTTTGTTGGCATTGCAATTTTTCGCCTTTTCAATTTCACGCGTTTTAATAGCAGTTACTGAAAATGAAAGAAGCGTAACGCTATATTTTTTGTCCCTCTGTTCTCATTCATACGCCCCATCAACAACAACATCATCATCATCAACAACATCATCATCATCATCCTGGACAGAAATCAGTGCTACACATTCCATATAACGCTCACTTGCCAGTGGAAACAATTTCATTTGCCATCGTCATTATTGTCATCTACATTATCATCATCATCATTATCATCATGGTCGTCGTGTTGTCGTTTTCGTTTTCGTCGTCGTCATCGTCGTCATGATCATTGTCATTTCCGTTTTTGCGTAACGACGTCAACATTTTTGATGGCTTCATTTCGTTGCATTGCATTGCATTGCGTTGCGCGTTGCGTTGCCTGCTTTTCATTTCGTTTCGTCGTGTGGCAAGTAAATCATAACTGCAGCAGTACCATCACTACCGCCACTACCACATTCAGCTTCCCCTTCCCTATCCTTCTCCCACTGTTTACCACGCTCTGGCAACGTATAAAAACTTTTCGACTTTGTCAGAATACGAGCGTCGCTGCTTGCAGTATTTGCAGTCTTTTTCATTCCCCTCCCATTTCAACAACTACAAAGTAAAATTGCAACCGAAATGCTGAAAAATTAAAATTGCATGACAAAGTGGCAAATGTTGTCAAAATTTAACATTGCCACAGACTGTGGCATTACCTAAAAAACAAAAAAAAAAAAATGAAGAAAAAACTTTAAAAAAATATCAAGAAAATAAGTAAGGAAACTATATCCGAAATAATTGTTGCATGCATAAGTTGTTTTGTGGCAAGCACATACACACACACACTCACACATATACAATTTTCATAAAATACAACAATTTCTATTTCCGGCCTTGTTTTTGGGTTTCACTTTTCACTTTCAAGACTTTCTACTTCCATTACTGTCTCTCTCTCTTTCTCTCTCCATCCCCTACCCCTTCTTTCTTTGTACACTTAAAGCAATTTGTTAGCAATTGAACTAGTAAAATATATTCTAATCGCATTAACTGTTTCAACCGCGGTGGTCTTAAATTTATTTTGACAGGCACAAACTTGTCAATATTACAATAGAGTCAAAGACTGATGGCACACTTAATATTCAGTGGCATCGATTACAATTTTGTTCTGCCTTTCACACTCCTCTTTCACTCCACACTTGCACACTCTTTCATTCTAATAGTTTTCTGTGGTATGCCTCACGCACTTATTTTACTCGCTCATCGAGCTGTCTGTCAACGCGCTGTCATGTTTGTTTACCCCCCGTTGAAATGTCTGCTGTTAGTTTATTTGTTTTTTATTTTTATTTTTCTTCGGTTTTTTGTGGCAAATTTCACATTTCAAAAATTTCTGTACAAATTGCTTTAAGTGCTAAAAAGTGTCATCAACACGCGCTGCACAACTAATTAATGGAAAATATTCAAAAATTATTTTGAAAAAAGATTTTTCCTCTTTTTTTTTTTTTAATGCTTTTTCACACTTTTTTTCCGTTGTGGCAGTGCAACGAGGCATCTCTCTTGCGTCTCTCTTGCCTTATCTCTATAGCTTCTTGCTGCTTGCCACTCTTGCCACTTGCCACTTGCCACTTGCTTCAAAAGAAAAACAGAAAGAAAAAAAAAAGTAAAGTTCACTTGCATTTTAATGACGACAACAAACGGAAATTGATGTTGCCTGACTTTCAACAATGTTGCACTGTTTTTATGATGACACGCGACACACAGACTTGTGCAACGTGCAACAATAACAACAACAACTAGGACACACATGTGGCAGCCATATGTAGTATTTGTATATAAATATATAGAGTGCAATGATGATGATGATGATGACGATTATAGCAAGTATAGTGCCACATGCCGCACATGCCACACATACATAGACATTTTGCAATCCAATTGCCAACAAAGGCAATGACATTGATGCATGACCCGCACGCACCACCATCATGCACACCATCACTCTGCAATGAGACTGTGGCTACTAGGTCTGATTGCGGCCGCTATGTTGATGAAGAAGACGGTAGGCAGGCAGGCAGTCAGATAGCAGAAGGCAGCGGAAAGCGGAAATTTGGTTGGTCTCTGTGTAGAGTCTCTGTTGCTGCTGCTGTTGTTGTTGTTATTGTTGTTGACCACCCATAGGCCACCCACGCGTTAATTTGTCCAGCTTTTGTGGCTGCTACGTTTGGCATTTAAGCAGCGTAATAAATGTCAGGCAATGAGAGCAAAACGAGACTCAACTCAACTTCAGTCTGATGATGCGCGCTGTGTGTGTGTGTATGTGTGTGTGTGTGATGCGACTGCAACACAACTCGATGCGTTGTGAATCGACTTAATGCTGTGCAATTTGCCTGAGGACACATAGACGTCCTCGTCGTCGTCTCTTTCTCTTGTCTGCTGCTGCTTCTCATCAGCAACATATACAAAACCAGAGAGTGTGAGAGAGAGAGAGAGAGAGAGAGAGAGTAAGAGAAAATGCGATCCATAGCATGATTAATGTGCTGTTAACTGTTGTATGTATCATGCATCATGCAGCATGCAGTAGCATGTAGCAACATGGTATATACTATGTTTATACGTACATATCATGGATTCAACATTCAAAGCCCCCAAAGCTAAGTAGCGGCCTGTCACGGTGTTGTCATTGCAACAAGTTCATGGCATTCGCCGTTGCATTTTCCACATCGATGACTTTGTACACTGCACAGCTGCAGGGCAATGCCAACAACAACAACAACAACAATAATAAAAGCAATTGCAATAATAACAACAACAACAGTAACGGCATTAACAACAGCTGTGGCAGCCTCACACAGCAAATGAAGCGAACATTTTTGCACATACATATCAAACGATGAGGCACAACACAACACAAGCCAGCAACAACTGAGGGCAATGGGCGCTCGTAGGCGGCATATACATAGCAGAGGGAAGAGTGTTTCGATACGCCCCTGGCACTGATATTGTACACAATACCGCACAGGTTAATGAACAGGTGAATTACCCCGGCCACTGAGACTCAACTACATATAGCTACAACTTCAACTACAACAGCAACAAGACCAACAGCAACAACAACAACTTGAACTTCTGAGTTGACTGAGTGACTCAATAATGATAAATAATGGCAAAAACCAATGGAAATATTTGCACTTCATTTTTTTATTTTATTTTTATTTTATTTATTTATTTTATTTATTATTTTTGCACAAAACTTTTTGTAGATAAAATGACACATCAGTAAAAGCTGTTCAAATTAAATTGTAATTATTTTATATTTTATTCTGTTAAATTAAATTAAAAATTAACAGACATATATAAAGACAAAAGTGTAATAATAAATGTTGTGCACAATGTTCAAATCTTATACGAAAACTTTTGTAGATGAAAAGTTAATTTTTGTTCGTTTGATTCGATCGTATGCTGATATTCTGAATCAATTTCTGACATATAAAAGTCATCAATAAATAAAAATTCTAGAATATTTAGCACTTAAAAAAAAAGCTAGAAAAAAAATATTTAATTTTTCAGCCGATCTATTGATATATTATGACATATATATTTATCAGATTCAATTTTTATGTTATGGCACAGATTAAATGATAGTGAAATTCTTAAAAGAAAAAATATATATATATATATTATTTTATTATTTTCAGCATAAAACATAAGTTAATAATTTATTTAAAAAATACAAAAAAAAAAAATGTTTATTATGATTTAATTTTTCAGCCGATCTTTCCTATAGCACCCAACATATATAAAATGCACTATATAAAAATCAATATGCAATATAAAAATCTTTAAAAACTTTTCTATATTATTTCTAGCATAAAATATAATTTAATAATTTATTTAAATAATTAAAAAAAAAAAAAATTTTTGTATGAAAAAATTTAATTGTTCAACCGATCTTTCCTATAGCATCCAACATAATATGCACTATAAAAATCAATATATATATGCAATATAAAAATATTTAAAAAATGTTCTATATTATTTCTAGGATAAAATATAATTTAATAATTTATTTAAAAAACAGACAAAAAAAATAAAAAAAAAAAATACAAAAAAAAAATGTAATGCAAGTGAATTGTATATGAAGACAAGTTAACTTACAAGTCATATATAAATCCGGTTCGCATATATTATACCTTGAAATATATATCACAGCTATAAGCCAGAGATTTGCATAGTCATTGCAATATATATATATATTTTCAACTCTTTCACATGCAGTGAACTATACACAGAAATATTTGAGAGACAGAAAGAAAAGAAAGAAAGAAAAAGAAGAAGCTCAAGGGATTCAGTTTTCCTGTATTGCCGCACTGCAGGTCGTCGTGTATTCATTGTATTCCATCGACGATTGAACTGAACTCGTATCGAATCGTATCGAATATCGACGACAAAACTCAAATCGAGTCGACTGACTGCATCAATCGAAGCAGCATGGAAAAACGCATTAAAAAGCTAAAATCGTTTAGATTTCTGACACTTAGTAGAAGCAACAGCAGCAACAGCCACAACAGCAGCAACAACTTTAGCCAAGAATTGTAAACGGAATTGTGCAGATTTGGCATGAGAAGTGAAAGAAAAGCAAGTGAAAGTAAATAAAAAAAAAAAATAAAAAAAAATTTGCATTTGTCCGTTACAACTCTTAGTATCAGCAGAGAGAGAAAAAAAAACAGAATGAGATAAAAAAGACGACACTTTATGCAAAGAATGGCAACCATATTTCGCACAAATCCTCACAACTGTGCTCAAGCTTAATGCTCTGGGAAAACACGGCAAGAAGTTGCAACAAGGACAGATAGACAGACAGACGTACACACACACATACACACTTGTTGCCTCTGAGCGGCAGAATACAAGCGAAAGGGAATTGTTAAGTAAACGAAATTGAAAAGCAAAATGCAGCATTTGCATAAATTCACTTCACGGCAAAATGTTGCAAAGTCTTTTCTCTCTCTCACACACACACTCTCACTCTTTCTGTGTGTGTATTTTCTTTTACTGTTGCTGCTACAAGGCAAAGCTTTGGCTATTGAACGGAAGCACAAAGATAATAATGATCAGCGCTGCAAAAAAGAAAACGAAACGTTTGCCCACCACGATGGGAAATAGTGCAACGATAGAGAGAGAGAGAAAAAAAAAGTGAGAGAAACTGTTGCCCGTTTACCGCTGTTATATAGCTAAATAATAGCGCGCTTTTGTGCGTCATGCATTTGTAATGATGCCACAAGAAGCCGCGTCTCGTCTTCGTCGTCGTCGTCGTTGTTTCTTGCCACTTTCTTGGGCAAATGCATCGCGACTTAGCTGCGCTTTTTGCCGCATGTAAAACGCCTACAACTATGCAACAGCCACACAAGAGAAAATGTGTTGAAAATCCTGTTCAGTAAAAGACTTAGCTGGCATCAAGCGTTAAAGCGACGTAGACTAAAAATGTTACAACGTGTGTGTTGCTGCTGCTGCTGGAGAGTATGTACAGTTTTGTGCGGTTTTTTGCAGCATCAAATTGCATTACTGTTGAAAGCCACAACAGCAACAACAACAAGCAGAACAAGAACACGCAAAAGAATAGAAAGTACATAGAATGAGGAGTAGCAGCAGCAAAAGCAGCAGCAGCAGCATGTTACTAGAGTAGAAGGCGTTGTGGCAGCACATTAGAAAGTAGAATGAGTTAGTAGTAGAAGCAGAGAAGCTTCAACTCTCCCTACCTCTACCGTGCAACTGTTGTTTGCTTTGCATTTTGATGCCGCCGGTGAGACGCGTTGAGGCTTTTGTTTTGTTGATGCTGAACGCTGCTGCTGATGTTGCTGCTGTTACTGTTGCTGAACGCTGATGCTTACTGCCGTTGCCTTTTGCCTTTTTTTTGGCGTTTGTACAAGCCTAAAGCCAGCCTCCAAAATTTGAGCAGTGCATAGTGTACATAAACACACATACACAGCGGCCTAAGCCTGCCAGTCAGTCAGTGAGTCAGTCGGAGAGCTCTTTGTCAGCGTGCACAATGCCAGAGAGAGAGAAGCTGCCTGCTGCCTTAGAGGCAGATGATGTTAGAGCTGCTGCATCATGTGCGTATGTCATATGCGTGTTGCATACGCTGCTGCTGCTGCTGCTGCTGTCTGTTGCTAATAATGCATGCTGTTGCATGTTGCATGCTGTTGCATACAAAACAATGCATGTTGCATCTATCTTGTTGCCGTAAGGCAAAATGCCCGTGCGCGTATCATTTATCATTTAGCAGCTCCAGCAGCTCTCTCTCTCTCTTTCTTTCTCTCACTCTCTCTGCGTGTCTCACTCTCCTCTTGTCACTCTCTTTTTAGTCTCTTTGTGTTTGTGTGTAATTAAAAATGTCAACGCACAATGGTTTAGGTGACACTGCAATCATGTTGCACGCACAGAGAAAGTGCATGTAAAAGACAAAGAGAGAGAGAGAGAAAGAGAGAGAGACAGCGAGTTAATACCAGTGGCATATATAAGTATGGCCATGGCCAATGAATGAAAACAACACATGGTGGGTGAGGGGGGAACGCAACACTATGCTGCTGGACACGGCGCAAAATTGATGATGCCACAAACAGATACTAAGTAGCAAGGTGGCACAGGCTGAAAGTGTTGCAAAAATCATTGCTACTGCTACTGCTACTGCTACTGCTACTACTGCTGCAACTGCTGCTGCTGCTGCTGCTGTTGCTGTCATGATAAGTCTTCCTTCGAGTTCTGTTGCAGTTAATTAACTTGAAAGCGCAGCAGCGAAAAGCACACAAAGAAATTGTAAATTGGCAAAAATGTTGAATGGCAGCAAAATGGCAGCTGCTTTGATTTAGCTTAAGATACGCACACACTCAACATACACACAAACACACACACACACTTACATCTCTCAAATTGCACTTGAAAAGAAAAAAAAAAATAAATAAAAACTCAAGCAATGTTTACTTTTATCACTTGGCAAAGGCAAGCAAAAAAAACAAAAAGAAAATTTTTTCTGTGTTTTCTGTGATTCGGATTCTGATTCTATTTCTGTTTCTGTTATATGCACACAAATTTTTTTTCATCATCATTTTTACGCTTGAAGTTTTACGTTTTCCATTTTTTTTTTTCTTCAGCTAGACAACATTTCTCGCAAATTAAATGAAAACACCTGATGATGTTTAAACGTGCTTTTGGCTTCACTTGTGAGAATTTCACTTCACTTCGCGCACATGTAAGTGCTCTGCTTTGCTCTGCTCTGTTATCTGTAAGTGAGTTTAGAGAGAGTATTGTCTGCAAAACTCTTTCTATACACTTGCTAAAGAGACAAGGTATATTAGCTGAGAGCTAAGCAATATGATTTATTTTTTATTGATCTTAATTGATATTTATTGAGCATACAAAGTAGTGTAACATATTTTTTTATTATTTTTTTTTTTTAAATTTTTTCCCTTGTGCTGCTGCAAGAGTATTTAATTTTCTACGTTCCGCAGTTGACGTTTTTTTCTAGTTGTCTCATTCCATCTAATTTTTTTTATGCTCTGTCTGCTGCTGCTAGTGCTAGTGCTGCTGCTGCTATTGTCCATTTAAGCAATTTCTTACAGCCAAAACAAATATTTTACTATTGCATTGTGCAGCAGGCGAAAACGACAAAGAAAAAAAAATGGAATGAAAATATATATAAAATGTAACTGAAAGACTGAAAGTCACCCAGCTTATGCTTAAAACAAAACTAAAATTCTAGAAAAAATTAATAACCAAAATTTAAAAAAAAAAATAATTAAATTTAATAATTATTTTTAATTCAAGCTAAAAAAAATTAATTTAAATTTAAGAAAAAGATAAAGCGAAAACGACAAAGAAAAAAAATGGAATGAAAATATATATAAAATTTAACTGAAAGACAATGACAAAAAACTAAAATTCTAGAATAATTATTAACTAAACTTTAAAAAAAAAAAAAAATAAATTAAATAATTATGTTTAATTTAAGCTAAAAAAAAAAATTAAAATTTAAGAAAAAGATAAAGCGAAAACGACAAAAAAAATTGAATGAAAATATATATAAAAATTTAACTGAAAGACTGAAAGTCACTCAGCTCATGCTTAAAACAAAACTAAAATTCTAGAAAAATTATTAACCAAAATTTAAAAAAGAAAAAAAAAAAAATAAATTTAATAATTATTTTTAATTCAAGCTAAAAAAAAAAATTTATTTAAATTTATTATTTTTCTTATTAATTGTCTCAAAACAAATTTGGGCGCAGCAAAGCCCTGCGTATACCCTGCGATAGTTTAGTCATAAAAACCGGGTATATAAACAAAATACTAAAAAAAAAAAAAAAAAAAATCCATGACGATGCGAGTCAATTTGAAGCGCTAAACAAATGAACGCGCAGACACACACACAAACATACAAACATTGGCAAAGCACATTTGCCTTTTTCTCGTTCTTCTTTGTCTACAATTGCTGTTGTTTACTTTGCTGTTTTCGTTTTCTCGCACATGTATGTACATACATATATTGGAAAAATAAGTTTACACACACACACACACACAAACACAGAGAGAGCAAAAACATTTCAATGAAATTAGTTTGCCTTTTCTGCCCAACATGTCCGACACATACAAACAAACAAACAAATGAAACATATAAAAGACAAACAGACATAAAAAAAAGAAGAAGAATTGCCCCTAAGAAGACACGACTGGCCTTGAACTGAAACAAGGGAGTTGCGACTGCGCAATTGAGCTGTCAAAGTGTGAAATCAGATTCAAAAGAATTGAAAAAGAAACAAAAACAAAAAAAGCGAAACAGAAAACAGAAAACAAAGCAAACAAATGAAATAAAAGTCAAGTCCAAGAATTGTCGTCAATCTTATCCCTGCCTCATTCACATTCTCTGCCATCATACATATATGTATAGTATATAAAGTTCATATTTTATGGCCTCTTCTCTTTGCTCATGTTAGCAGTGAAACGTAACGCGTAACGTAAAGCCTCAATAAATGAGGCTCCATTATAATATAATGTGCAAGAAATTCAATATGTTTGTTGCCGCAGCAACACACACTCAAATAACGTCTGTGTTGCAATATTTTCTGTAGCAGCAAAAGGAGAGAAGAAAGAGAGTTCAAGTTTTTTTTTCCATAAATGTGCAATTCTTGAAAAATACAAAAAAAATAAAAAAAATTATGAACAGCTACTAAAAAAAGGAATTTCAAAAAAACAAGCTGAAAAAAATACTCGCTCGTCTACATATGCTTATAGCTCTTGCTGTAGTCAATTTTATTTTTTGGTCTAGTCAACAATCCTTTTTTGCAAAAGTCGTTGCAAGTTCTAAATATATAATGTTAATAATAAATTTGTTAAAACTTCAAAAAGTACAAGCGAAAAACAAACATGTCTGTCAATGTTGTCTTTCTGCTTGCCACATTGCACTTGTCTTTAATCTTAACTATTTTCAAGCTACATTTATTTTTTTTTTTTGGGATGTTTTTTTTTTGTACTTTTGCCATAACTTTTGGACAGGCCACAGTGTAGAACAAGTGTTAATGACATTTGTTTCTATATTTTGTTTTCTGTTCTTTGCTGTTGTTGAAACAACTCTGGCGACTTGTCTGTCAGGCTCAGTTGAGAAATGTTTTGTGCATGAGAAATTGTTTGGCCAGAGCCGCTGCAGTAGACAGAAGCAAAATATAGACAGTTGGACGGATATAGAGGCGTAGAGACAAGCAGACACATAAATTCTCATTTAACATCGTCAAATTAATGACTGCCAACAAAAAAAAAAAAAAACAAAAACCAAACGAAAAAAAAAAATGTGTTCAGTTTATGCCTGTGAGCCTGAACTTTTGTGTGGTTAAAGGCACGTTCGTAACATTCTACACGTTTCTACATATGCTGCTTCACTTGAAAACTTGAAAGTCACCTAAAAAAAAAAAACAAATAGAAATAAAAAATAAAAATAAAAATAAGTGCGTACAAAGATCTTTTATATAGACTTTGTTCTTTCATCTCTTTCCCACTTACACTATTCTACGCACAGCTGATCGATCAACACAGAGCACAGTCGCAGACCATGTGCTTGCTATGCTATGCTGATGAGCTCATCAGAGACTCACACACACACTCAAAACGATGTGCAAGTGGAAAAACTTGTCAAACAACTTAACCGGCTGCCGGCCGGCACTGTTACAACATGCTACAACTTGCCACTAACATCAGTAACAACAGCAACAGCATTAAGCAGTAGTAGCAACAACAAAAACAACAACATCGACATTGTATAAAATTATATAATAAAAGTAACAACAGCTGAGAGAAGCGGGCTCTGTGACATGTTGTATAGTAAGAGCACAACAACAGCAGCAGCAGCAGACAATTGAATGTACTTAACATTTTACAGCACTAAGAAAAGCGGATCTTCTAACTTTTGCCATGACTTTTGTTCAGCTTATAATAGAAAACTTTAACTATAAATATAGAAAAATAAAAACAACAACAAAAGAATAAAAATAATAACTAAAATAAATAGTTGAAATTGTGAAACTACTTGAAAAAAAAAAATAAAAAAAAACAGATCAAAACTTAAAAAGCAAAACTCTTATGCTTGAAAATCAATTAGATTTGCGATCAAGTGATGCGCATCAAAAGTTTACGTCAAAAGTTATGAAAATAATATAAAAAATATTGCAAAAGAATTTCAAAATTGATTTATATTTTCTTTAAAAGAAGAATTTTATAAAAACAAAAAAAAAAAAAAACTTTTAATTAAAAGCATTTATTTTATTATTAAATAATTTTTAAATTATATTTTATATTATGCATGTCAATTTTAATTATTATTAATGCTTATAAATATTATTAATAAATATTTAAAAAATATTTATGAAATTAAATATGAAAATAAATATGAAATTAAATATGAAATTAGAATATTATATTATATTGTGTGTTATCAGTGTTAAAAATTAATTTAATTAAATTTTTTTTTATTTTATTTATTATTATTTTTTAATTCTGCTCTTTGTTATTTATTTTAAATTTAATTTATTTTCATTTTTTTGCAATTATTTTTTTTTATTTATATTTATTTATTTTTATATAAAGCGCATACAAATTTCGTTACATTTTTAGTTTCTCTCCTCTTTCTCATATTTAAAAAAAATATTTCTCATAAAATGACCTCAAGGCCCCGGCCGGCTTCACACAATGTGTCGTCCGTTTGGCTCAAACCACTAGTCAAATTGTTGGATATGTGTAGCAGCCGCAAAAACTTTTAATGCTTTTACCCACAACATAGACAGATAGAGAAAGAGACACACACACACACACGGAAAGAGAGAGTGAGAAAGAGTTAGATAGAGGAGAAAACAAAACTTGAACACTTGTTGCCATTTTTATGGTCTAACCAAAAATTGTACAAGCTTGCCAACACAGAAACACACATACACACACACACACAGACATGCACAAACACAAATACAAATACATAAATATATCTGTTAAGAGCATAAGATATAGAAGGGTCGCTATAATATAATAAACTCGCTGCTTTTGGGTCTTCAGAGTCTTTACTTGTTTTTTTATTATTATGTACATATATATATATATATTTTTTTTTTTGCTAGTTATTTTTTTTTACTACACATATTTTATGTGGTTAATTTACAGCGTTTAACAATCGTTTTAGCCAAGTCAAGGAAACCAAACACACTTACCGCTTGACACACACTAGCGGCGCATTTCAATTCGCTGCGTTGTTAACCTTGTGTATGGATTTTTTTATTTTTTTTTTTTCAACAATTAATCAACAAACTTAAACGTGGCTCATTTGCGATTATTACTTGCCAAGCAGCTGCCTGCTGCTGCTTAGTGACTTGTGAATAATAACAATAGCAACAATAACAACAACAATGACAACGATGATGATAAAAACTAAAGAAAATCTAATGCTGCAAAATGATGTAACAAAAAAAAAATTAAAAAAAAAAATGCTGATTAAAGATAATAAATGTTTAAATACTTATTAAAAGATTTATTGACTTGGCCAAGATTTTACTTAAAGTATTTTTTCTGCTTCTTGTTCTTAAGCACGTTTTATTATACTTCGCAGCTCACAAGGGAACATTGCAAAACTAAAATGACAAAATTATTGTCATGGTTCTATTAACTAAATTTTGTGCTGCTATACACTAAGCGTATTACAAATATTTTACCTATTGAATAATTAGCAATGAAATCACGTGCTAAATTGCTGCTTTTACTATTGCTGCTGCTGCTGCTACAGCTGCTTTACACAGCAATTTTAGCAGCTGCCAATTTCAATTAAAGAAAAGCGTTCATCTTCATCCCAATGGGGCATAGCTGCGCAGCAGCAGTCCAAGTTTAAGTCTTGGTCGCCTTTAAAATGGCCGTGACTAATTAGATATTAAATTGACAGCAAAACGTGCGCATAAAATGTGACAACAGCTAGAACAATAATGA
The DNA here is from genome assembly GCA_037044475.1 of Zaprionus obscuricornis. Taxonomy (NCBI): domain Eukaryota; kingdom Metazoa; phylum Arthropoda; class Insecta; order Diptera; family Drosophilidae; genus Zaprionus; species Zaprionus obscuricornis. The sequence continues at coordinate 11,138 of JBAMBR010004469.1, read as the reverse complement.
CAACAATGGCAACAAAATAAACCACAAATTGAAATCATTAATGTTGACAATTATTTGAACTTAATTTATGTCTGTGTTTTGCACATTGTGTGATTAACTTAGTATATAGTTACTTATAGTTATAATTATTAGTGCTATTAGCTTATAGTTAGTCACAAGTTGACTCAAAAAAAAAAAAAAAAAAAAAATCAAACAAACTGTCAACACTTAATGTAGATTTTCAAGGGCTCTAAAAACAAGTGACAAGTGACAAGTTGCAACAAGTTAAGCTGCAAATTCAGACATGTTGAATGCTTCAACATTTTAACTGTTGCACTTGTGACACATGTGTCCATGTCGTGTCGTTGGCTAAAGCTTTACACGAATATATAAGCTATATAATATATAAGTTTCTATGCTATGCAAGCTTGGCTGCTTTACAAGCTCTTACTCTCTCGCTCTCTCTCTCTCTTCCCTCTCTTTCACACACTCTTAGTGCTTAGCTTTCTGTGTTTATACTTGTCTCCTTAAAAGCTGCCCAATTAGTTGACCAACTCTTCATGCTTCTATATATTTATGCATATATCTTTTACATAGAGACATAGTAGTATATGTTGAACAAATCTCTTAAAGCACAATTATAATACTCATTGTCTTCTTCTTCTTCTTGCCATATAATCTAGTAGCAAATCGCTTTTCATATTGAAATTTGTTTATGCCATAGAAGCCTTATAATTATAATTACGCTTAGTATTATTTACCGTCTAAATATACTACAACATCTTAAAGTTGAAGTGTTATGTCTAAAAAGTATTATATTACATTTTGCAGCTGTGTTTTTTTTTTTGTGCAAATGAATTTCCGACATGCAATATATATATACTTTAGCTTTAGCTTTATATATATTTCACCTGTAGCATTTTTCACACTATAAATTATATTTTTATACAGTTTTTTTTTTTTTTTTTTGTATTTAATGAACAATCAAATTTTTGCGTGTTAAATAAAAACTTTAGCATTTAAAAGCGGATTTAGTGGTAGATTTTTTTTTTCAAAGGGACAAATGATGGGCAACTCTAAAGTTCATAATTAATTTAACACACATCACACACACACTCGCCAGACAAATACAGACACACACATGCACATGTACACTTTGCTAGTTTGCACACAATTGTCTGCTATTAACCTGAACCTAGGGGTAACACATAGTCAAGCAGCATCAGGGAAAGAGACAGGAACAGAGACGTAGACAGGGACAGCTACAAACTGAGCAGAAACAATGCAACGTTAAATGAAATCTGCAACCAGATTCACATTCTCTCTCTCTCTCCCTCCCTCTGATTCTCTTTCTGACTCTCTCTCTGCTTGCAACAATCTGCTACTATCTGGTGGCATAGGTAACGTATGTGGCACTGACAGTGAAATGCACGGAGTCATGTCCATAGCTTTACTTGTGCCACACAGCCAGACACACGCACTATACACACTTGTATAGGTTGCAAAGTGAACTGGCAGCAACATTTTCATTTTACCATGACTCTCGACACATAATCGCATCCTTCATGCCACTGCCACACACACACACACACACACACACACACACACAACGCTAGCAGAGCCTGAATCTGGCTGAATTGGCAGTACGACACTAGAGTTGACTCTGACTGACACAGCGGAGAGTTGCTGCCACTGCTACTGCTGCTGCTGCTGGCTCATCGTGTAGTTTTAATTAATTTAATTTTACGCTCATAAAATGCCAAACAATGTGCAAAAAAAAAAATGTATGCAGGAGCCAAGCGTGAAAGTTATGTGTGTGTGCCAAAAAAAACAAAAAAAAAAAAAGTCAAACTGAAGCTAACAGAAATACAAAAAAAAAGAAAAATAAAAATAAAAAGCTGAACTCAACTGAACTGCAATTGTTTCATTACTGTTTGTGTTTGTGTAGATAAATATAAATACGCGAACCGTTATAATTCAATTCAGCGGAAATTAGTTCAACAAAAGCAACAACAACAACAACAACAACAAGTAAAATGATCGCTAAATCAGCTAAAGTCTGCTTGTTATGTGCTGAAAATACACTGCAAGAAAAAAAAATGTAGTTGAAACTTTCAAGATTCAAATTATAAGAAATAAATTTTTCGAAAAAATAATGAAAAGATTTTAATATAAATTTTTGAGTATTGAAATTGATGTTATGCAAGTAACTATTGCTCATTAAAAGTTAAAAAAAAGAAAAAAAAAAAAGAGAAAAAAAAAAAAAGAAAAAAAAAAAGAAAAATATTAAATATTTTATGCGAAAAAATATTATCTAAAATTGGCTTTTTATGAAGATACATAAGAAAAATTTTCCCCTTTGCATACATCACAAAACTAAGCTTGATTTGTATTTCGAGCAATTTAAAAAATTCATAAACTATGTCAAAGTATTTATTAATCTTCAGATTTAAGTAGAAAATTGTTATGCAGTTTATATTTTCTTTAAGTGCAGACAACATGCAAAAAGCAAGCAAGCAACTAGAGCTTGGCATATTTGTAATTGAAAGCGTCATAAATGCGATCGCAATATGTTTGCAGCTTTCGTGTGGGCGGAACAACACATGAGTCTGTATGTGTGTATTTGTGTGTAAGTTATAGACTATTATATATGTATGTCAGTTGGACAATGGCCTCATCGAAATCCATGCAGACTGCATATCTAGATTAGATACACACAATAAAGACTCCAAAACAAGCATCAGAGAGTGTACTTTACTGTCTGTCTGTCTGTCTGTCTATCTGTCTGTCACGCACGCAATGTAAAAGAATTGACGTAGATTTATTTGAAGTTCAACTGTGACGATCATTTATTAGAGAAGTGAATATGAATGAGTATTTGTATGCGTGTATGTGTGTATAAGTTTGTTTATCTTAAAGATACTTTTGGTGTCGTATCTCTAAAAAAATACGCATCGAGCGAGCTTAATATGGCCATGTTTCTTTATATTTTCTATTATTGCCACTGAGAGGGGAGAGGGAATCTCTATGTCTCTCTTCTATATTGCTGCTGCCTTTTGAGTTTACTTGTATTAATTGTTGACTTCCCATTTTCGTCGCATCCGCCGCATGTGGTGAACAAAAATAAAATTTTGAATTGTTTAGATTTTTAGCTCACTCAGCGCGTCGTAGTCGTCGTCGTCGCAACTATTTTTGCGCTTTTTCCAGTTTTTTTTTTTCATTTTTTTTTTTTTTTTTGATGATTTTGCAGTGAATATTTGTATATATTCATATTCTAGCATAGCAATAATACTCATAACACCCTCACATACAAAGAGACACACACACATAGCGTGTTAATGATCTGCTCTGTTGCGCCGCATAATAAACACAACAACAACATTAAGGAAACATTCAAAGAGTATATAAAAAAGTGGCACAACAACAACAAGAAAAAATAATAAAATTATTTGGTTTGACTTCAAACTACAATTTGAAAAATTATTTATAGCAGCAGATTTTTGTCTTTTTCAAGTCTTTAAAACTTTAAATTGAACAAAAAATTTTTTTTTTAATTTTATGAATTATAAAATTTTTTATATATACAACAGATTTGTGTAGAGTCAGCATAATTATATGCCTTAAAATGTTTTCTAAAATTTTCGTTCATCTATTTAAAGAGTTGTCAAATTTTAATTACTAACAAAAAAGAAAAGTAGAAAAAACAAACATCAAGAAATTTTTAAGTTTAAAAAACGAATAAAAAATTTGAATTTTATAATAGACTTTGAAGATGCAATATAGAAACTAACAAAAACGTGCAGTGAAAATTTCCATGTTTTTGTTGTTGTTGTTCTTGTTGTTGATTTTTCATTCGTTGCAGGAATTTCCATTCTCATGCATAAATATTTATGTAGCTAGATTTTCTGCGTATGTTGCCACTACTGACGCGTCGTCGCGACGCAATGATCTGATTTTTGACTTTATACGAGATGAGAGTGTATATCTATATAGTAGCTTTATAGCGTGAGGGTGATGGTGATATTGCTGCCTGACAACCACCGCCTCCAATTCTACAACTGGATCTTAATCGTCTGTCTTAGCTGTCTCTCAGTCTGCCTGTCTCACTGGCTGTCTGTATATATTCTCTGTCTGTCTCTCTGTCTGCTTCATCGTCGTCTGTTTTCTATGTCTGTTCGCCTGTCGTTCATTGCCTTCTTATATGAGTGGGCTGCAGTAGTAGTCACACATCTGCCTTCAATTTTTGTTTATTTTCGCAAGTCTTTCGCAAAAAAAAAAAGAATTTAAAAAAAAATATCAATTCTGGCAAACGGCAAATTCAGTATAATTTTTTTTTTTTTTTGTCGGTTTATCTGTTTATCTTTCGCAAATTGCCGGAATCGTAAAACTTGAGTAAGACAAACAGAAAAGAAGCAGCAGCAGCAGCAGCAGCAAGCAGACAAAAGCCGCTAGACTCTAGAGAGTTGCGCAAAACTCATCGAATATGATCGGATAAAAAACAAAGAGCAAATAAAACAAAAATGAAAAAACGTTTGAGATTTACATAAAACGTCGTCATAGCCAATTAAAAAGCACAAAAAAATAATTGATTTATCAGATGTTGTTAAAAGTGTTTTCATTTTTTTTCGAAATTTATAATATTGCATGCACAACTGCACAAAGGTAAAACAACTGCAGCAGCGTATATTATAAAGATTTATTGTCTGGCACGATTCCAGAAGCTATTACTCAAGAGTAAGAGCGCAAAAATCAACCCTAAGAATGAAACTCAACTTAAGTAGCTTCACACACACACACACACACACACACATGCATAAATATTGCAGCGGTGCAACAAACAAACAACCTGTTGCAATGCCACAAATATATAGGGCCAAAGCTAGGCCATGCCCGGCAATAGCAAAAGTCGTCACTTAAGGCAAAAGATACTGAGGCACCAGACATATTATCATCATGCTGCTCATCAGTAGCAGCTGCAGCAACAACAACAACAACAACACAGCAAGCAAGCAAACACATTTTCCACATTTGCCACACATCGCATATATATATATCGCATGAGAATATATATGAGCAAGGAAAATGCTACACGTTTTGGCTGGCAAATCACGCAAATGAAATGCACAAAATGTGCGCCATTTATATCATGCAGCGGGGTGAGAGAGAGAGAGAGAGTGAAAGAATGAGTAACTCTGAATAAGTGAGGTGCTACTGCTGCTGCTGTTCTAGTCCCTCTTCACTTCCCTGCCACTTGCTATCATGCTGACGTGTGCCACCAGGCGCTGGCAAAAACTGGCAAAAAAAAAAAAAAAAAAAAAAAGTAGAAAATGTAGAAAATATGAGGCAACAGGCCACAGGCAGGCCGCAAAAGACATTGTACCAGAGACTGCAGCACGAATTGTTGCTACTTTGCATACTCTTCCCACACAGTGAGAAAGAGAGAGAAAGATATTCATCTGCTTGCCGTATACCTCGGGCCACACTCAATTGCGCGCTAATTTAGCGCAGCTAACACTTAATAATTTCACTTCATAATTGAGAAAAGAAGAAAAATAAAAATTTTATGCAAAAAAAAAAAGCAAAAAAAGAAAAACTAGTTGAAGGCGAAAAACGTTGAAACGCTGCGACGTTGCCACGCTGCGAACGTCAATGTCTTTGGGCGTGATAGAGATGTCAAGCTGATGACATCGCCAAGGAACTGTTGCTGCTGTTGCTGCTGCTGTTTCTACTGCAGCTGCACTCACTGACCACCAGTCAGTTATATTGCATATGACTGGCCAGCGAGGGTTGTATGAAGAGTTTTTCAAAGCGCATGCTAAAAATTCGCTAAATATTCTAAATTAATGAATTTTGTTTGGCAACTATTTGAGATTCTTTTTTTGCCCAAACTTCTTAAACTAACCTCGTAAAAAATGAAATGTAAATTAGCCATACAATCTTCGCCACGTTCTACGCGTGCTGATTGAGCTGAAATGCATTTACACACAGAGAGAGAAAAAGAGAGACAACGAATTAGAGATGAAAGAACTAAGAATAAAAAAGCATACAAAATTATCTTCGGCAGGCTGCAGATTTGATACTCTTACAAAACTTAATCGTTTAAGATTTCATATAGAAGTTTTATAATTGAACGATAGTTAAAATAGATATATAGATATAGTCATCCGATTTACCCTAAATGTCATCAGAGAACTGTGAGATTCAGTCGGATGACTTCAGCAAACGAAAAAATTGTCGAATACAATTTTCGACCGACGAGTTGTATGGCAGCTATATGATATATAGTAGTCCGATTTGAAACAAATTTATCTGAGCTATAGTTGAAACAGTTATATGATATAGTTGTCCGACTTACCCCAAGTATCATTACAAAAATTAATTCCTGTAAGTTTCAGTCGTATGACAAACACATGAAAAAAACACTTTTCGACCGATCGGTTCTACGGCAGCTATATGATATAGCAGTCCCCGATTTGAAGCAAATTTGGATGACAAGTAAATGTCATCACTAATCTCAATTTCTGTAAGTTTCAGTCGGATGACTTAATAAACGAAAAACAATCTTAACATAGAAACAGAATTTTCAACCGATCGGTTCTATATCTATATGATATAGTAGTCCCCGATATGAAGTAAATTTGAATGACAAGTAAATAAAACTCAATGCCTCTCAGTTTCAGCCTTATAGATTAATTAACAAAAAAGTTTCGCAGACTAAAATTGAAAGGAATAAAAACAAATTTTTGTAGGGACCCAAAATCCAGAACAGAAAGAAAGTCTATAAGAGTATTTGCTAGCACTGCTCTATACTCACTGCTGTTGGCTGGCACACGTCTGATACGTTTGATTAAAGACAGCATGAAAATTGCTTTGAAGATTGTTATGTGGCACATTAAGTGGCAAAAAGGTGCACAAATTATTTGTCACTAATTGCCTTCCAAAAAGTGCCACTTGAAGCAGCGACACACACACACACACACACAACAATAAAAGTATCTTTTATATATATATATGCGAATATCTATTGCATATATCTAAAGGGGGGGAGGGGGAGGCACAATCACAAAAGCGTAATTTATACTATTGAAAAACCACTGACCAAGAGTGCAAAGCAGAGATAATAGGCAAGTCAAAAGAGGAGACACAAAGAGAGACAGTTGACCACACATTAAGGGTAAAAAGCAATAGAAGAAGATGTTGGTAAATTTTGGCTTTTTGTTGGCTATTAATTTCCAATTGTGCGACTCATTGATGACACTTTCTGTATATGTGTGTGTGTGTGTGTGTGTGTGTATGTGGATAAAGGAGTGTTAAAGGGGAAGTGTATCCCACAAGAAGTGAAACAACTTAATTGGCTTACAAGGTTACCACAGCAACAGCAACAAAAAGCACAATCACACACACACTTGGAAGTTGTTTAAGAGTGAGAGAGAGAGATAGAGAGAATGAGAGAGGGAGTGCGAGCTACAAAGGCAGCTTAACACGCATTACGAAAACATAATACGTTAGGCGATTAATCAACTGTCTAAGCAGCGCTATCGTTTTTACACGGGGTAAGAGGAGGGAGGCTAGGGTAAAATTTTGCGTGGCTCTTTAACTAATTTATAAGATTCTTATCGAGCGAGCTGACACAAACTGTGCAGAGAGAGACAGAGTGTACGAGGAGTGTAGGGAAAAGTAGAAGGCAGGGTCAGAGTCATACGTTGCGCTCTACGTAAATTTTGTGAAACATTCTCAACGATGGGCGTGATAATTGCACTATAAAAATGCGCAACTGAGCAAATAAATTAGCCAACTTTGCTCTTGTTGTTGTTGCTGTTGTTGTTCGTATTGTTGTTGCTGTTGTTGTTACTTTTATTCATTTTATTTTGCTTTTGTTATTTGTGGTCGCTACTTACACTCATACACTCACACTCGCCCTCACACTCACACTCTCATCTCATTCTTTACATGCCTCAGATGCGATGAAATAAATCTCAATTAATATGAAAATCGATTACGTTTGCGCATTAATTATTTAAAAGGACCAAAAGGCAAATGAACACAATGCACACACAGGATATATATGTTCATCTCTCTTGTTCTTGCCATTGAAAATTCCCTCGAGATATATAATATATATATATATATATATATATATATACATAGCTTATAAATTAACAATTGTAATATGGCAAAATGTTTCGACTTACGTTTTCTTTCTCGTCGTAGTGCAAACTTACCTGAAAATATATAAAAAATAAAAATGTTTAATATTATTTATAAAAAAAATATATATATGTTTATTTTCTTGCGTGACAAACAAAAATTGTATAAGAAAAAATTAAAAATAATTTTTATTTTTTTTTTCATAATTTATGTGCAGAAAATTGAAAATTCAGTATTTTTTTTTTTTTTAATATATATGTATCATAAAATATTGTTGCAGTGACACGAGATATAAATCACGTCAACAATTATAAATTCTATATGTCGAGCAAAAGAAGCGTCAGAGCAAAATTGCAATTTATTTGTGTCAAAAATGTTAAAAGTCGAACACAAAAGAAGCAGACTATAAATACGCTTTCGACAGGAAATTTGTAAAGGGGAAAACGAAATTCTGATACAGGGTATCAAAACGATGTACGCTTAAAGAGCACCCTTAAAAGTCAAGTGTTGTAATCATATTCTTACTTGTGTTCTCTGTGAGACATTTATCATGGTAAATATCAGGCACATGGCAAGCATTCACTTTTGCCACTCACACATACACACACACACACACACACACATACAGGCAGATATTCTGTAACAATGATAACAAGATGTTGGAGAGAGAGAGGATGGATATGGCATTTTAGTTCATTGTGCGTAGTCGCATAAGACGACGCTTGCTTTTGTCCTGCAGGAAGTCTCATAAGTCATTTCTCTAAGTCAAATAATTCATAATCGATTTGCAGCAGTGCGAGAGTAGCAGAGCAAGCAGACTAAGCAAAGCAAGCAGAGAAAGCAGACCAACAAGCCAGCATTCTCTCTACTCAGTACATTTCCCGTCTTACGCCATTCTATCCTGCTGTGTGTGTGTGTGTGTGTGTGTGTATGTTTGCGCTTGGCAAACACAATACGCGCGAGCGCCGCGGGACTAGTTCGTTAGGCCAATGCTGGCGACTTTGACTTGGACTTGGCTGCTGCTACTACACACACACACACATACACACACAAACATACACACAAATACACAGCAGGGATATAATATATATAGAGAAAGAGAGAGTGTGAGAAAACTTGGTCCAACATTTACCTATGAAAATCAAAGTGAGCCCTGGGAAACACGGCAGAAAACACAAGTTGATGAGATGAGAGTGCCAAGACAAACAAAATACGCTTCTTGAATTTCTATTAAGCCAACTAACTCAAAAGTAATTGCTAGAGTTCCCTCTCTCTCTCTCTCTCTTTCTGTCTTACTCTCTCTTTGCTCTACTCTACTCTTGGCCACGGCCTTCTGCATCTACTCATTCGCCACACACAACCTCGTTGCTCCTTGCTCCTTGCCACTTGCCATTTGCCACTTGCTCTAGTTCTGCTAGCAGTAGCAATTGCACGCATACTTCAACTTCACCATCTTTTACAACATCTTCATCCATCTCTCTCGCTCTCTCTCTCTAACTTGCTCTGTTGCCTATGAGAAAACCTTCACCTTTTACTCTATATCACCTTTTGGTTAGAGCAAGTCCTCGGGCTGGTCATCAATATGTGCGCGTTAATGGATGCCTAAATAAATGATAACTTCAAATTACGATTGCCGCAGCAAGCATCAACAGCAGCAGCTAGTGGCAAGCAAGGAGTAGCAGTAAGCAAGCAACACGGAATTGGCAAAAGCAACAGCAGTAGCAGTAGCAGTAACAGCACGTACTACTAAATACATTCCGCTTCGCTGCAGTTGATCCAAAATATTTCCACGTGTTTTCACTGGGACTCTCTGCGCTAAGTTGATTCAAGTTTGCAAAATGTTAACTTATTTTTAGTACTATGCTCTCAATAAACCGAACGTAGTAGAGTAATGGTAGAAGAGAAGAAAGCATAGAAGAAATAATCGATAGAATTTTTAGAGCATTTTATTAGTGCTAAAATAAGCCAAAATTCTCGATGTATATTATTTTCTATATTATGAAAAATATTTATTAAAAATCTTAGAAAAAAAGCTAAGAGAAAAATTGTAGTCTGTTTTTTTTTTTCATTTCTACAGGCTAACTGCAAGTCGATCAATTGGATATAACAATCGATTCGATTCTTAACTTATATATATGTATATATATATTTTTTTTTGGTAACTGTGTTTTTGGGTTTCTTTGGTTTTTTGGGTTTTGCCATTTTGTTATGGCCCCCACAAACACTCCAAGGGAAGCTACCAAAAGCTGCTCCTTGCTCTACTACTTCTTCCATCACTTCCACAAACTTCAAGCTTGAAACGTTGCTTGGCAGCAACTTTCTGCTCTGTGGTTAGGTGTTGTGTGTGCTTGAATGTTTCTGTTTGTTGTATATATATATATATGGCGGACGGAAGCAGATCATTAATTTTTAATTTAAACATTTTGTTATACACTTAAGCGAATATCCAGCGCACTCGTGCTTTTGCCCAAAGTTATGGGCAATCAAATGAAAAATGCATTGATGTGTAAGTTTTGCGGCCTGTTGTTACTCTTTGCGGCTTAAGAATGAATAAACAAACATATAACAAAAAAAAAAAATACAAAACAAAACAACAAAAAGACAAAAAAAAACCATCGAAAAAATTTGTTAATGATTAATTTTGTTTATTAAATATACAACATACAAAAAAGAAAGGTAAAAAAAAATAAAATAAAAAAATATAATAAAATAAAATAAAAATAAAATACAATCAAAATAAAATATAATAAAATAAAAATAATAAAATAAAAAGTAAAAAGTAAAAAAAAAATAAAAATAATAATAATAATAAAATAAAAATAAAAATAAAATAGAATATAAAAAAAACTTAAAATTCTTGATATATAATGAAAATTAACCACCGACACTGAAAATAATAAAAATAAAATAAAAAGTAAAAAAAAAAAAAAATAAAATAAAAATAATAATAAAATAAAAATAAAAATAAAATAGAATATTAAAAAAAAAAACTTAAAATTCTTGATATATAA
>JBAMBR010004467.1:0-79036 GCA_037044475.1 Zaprionus obscuricornis | reverse complement strand
AATTTAAAGCTTTAATGTGCTTTTATAGCTTTCATTTGTCTTACGATTAGAATTCTCCGAATAAAATTTATCAACTTTCAATTTTTTTGAATATGTTTCGAAAGCTTTTATAAATTTACTTAACCTTATGAGTAATAATAATTTAAAGCTTTAATGTGCTTTGGTAGCGAACATTTGTACATCAATAACAATAACAGCTTTCAATGTGTTGTGGAAGCTTTTATAAATTATATTATTCAGCAATATAAATTAAAAGCTTTAATGTGCTTTTGTTGGTTTCATTTGTTTTGGAACTAGAATTCGCTGTGTAACATTTTAGTTTACATAACAGCTTTTAATGCGCTTTCGAAGCTTTTATAAATTTTCTTATATTTAATTAAAGCTTTAATGAGCTTTTGTAGCTTGCCTTTGTTTTTGTATTAATAACATTTAAATAAAAGTTCTTATATATTTATTCCCGTTAAAGCAGCTAAAATACCTTAAAGCTTTAATGTGCTTTCGTCACTTGCAGTTGCTTTGCAGTTTTAATTCAATTTCAATAAAAGCTTTTAATGCGCTTGGCAAAGCTTTTCTATATTTGCCCTGTAAAAGCAGCAATAATGATTTCGAGTTTTAATGTGCTTTAAATGTGCTTTCTAAGCTTATAAAAAAAGCTTTCATTTACTTCAACAATTTCCAGCTAATAAGTTGTCAAACAGCAGCTAAAGCTTGGAAAGCTTTTATATATTTTGCCCGATAAAAGCAGCAATAATAATTTAAAGCTTTAATGTGCTTTCTTAGCTTATAGAAAATTCTTACAATTTTTTTTAAATTTTCCAGCTCAATAAGTTGTCAAACTGCAAAGCTAAAGCTTAAAAGTTTTAATCAGTTTTAGCAACTAGTTTTAATTATTTAAGGCAGCTTTAAATATTTTATAAAAGTTTGCAATATATTTATCAACTGCAACTGTAACTGCAACTGCAACTGTAACTGCAACTGCAACTGCAACTGCAACTGCAACTGCAACTGTAACTGCAACTGCAACTGCAACTGCAACTTCAACTGTAACTGCAACTGCAATTGCAACTGCAAATGATGCTCAATCAATTTATATTTAATTAATTTGTGCTGCAAAAATTTTAATTAAAATGCAACAAATCGATTGTAAATTAAGTTTCACTTCACTTTCTTTATTTTTTTTTTCTTTGCTTTGCATAAAAAGTTTCTTAAGTCAGAGAAATGTTTCCCCCAACACCTCCACAGAGATGTCTAAGATAGCTAGATAAATCTGTTAGTTGAAATCGAAATGTTGACATGTCCCTTGACAATGGCGATAAGCTCAATGCGATGCTATTAAAAAATACACTAACTGAACTTTATGCTGCGAGTCTCAAATGCAGGCGAAAAATTGACATTGAATATAAATTGAAACAAATAATATAAAGCTTAACTTGTATGCAGAATGACAGAGAGAATGTGTGAGAGAGAGAGAGAGAGAGTGAAAGAGGTTGAAGAGGTTAAAGACAAGCTAAAGTCAAGTGTGAGAAAGCAATGCGAAAGTTTTGGTATGAGGTTAAAGTGCGTGCACATGCACATAAATAATATATTAGCTCTGTATATGTCACTGTTTCAAGCGCTTTCTCACACCTCTCTCTCTCACTCAGTATCTGTCTCTGTCTTTGTTTGAATATTTGTTACACTTTTGTTTGCTTTTTGTTTTCTGGTTTAGCTTTTTGGCTTTTTTTTTGTTGTTGGTTTCATGTTTTACACTTTGTTTGCCCAAAGAGAGAGAGAGAGAAAAAACGAAACAAATTAAAAGTTACTTGCAATACTGCCGACGGGTCCATGTGGCGTATGCGTAATCTTTAACTTGAAGTTTTGTGCATTGAACGCCAACGCCACCGTCGTAACGTGCTCTACAAACTTTTAACTATTGTCATACATATGTATGCAGCATTGAGAGTAGGCTAGGGGAAGGCATAGCTGCAGTCATGCACATTTGCCACGCCCCCGTTTTTGACCTTCTGACGGAAGCCAAGAGAAGTTGTAATCATTATTCGCATTGTTGTTGCAACTAACTCTCAACACACGCTTGCACTAACTATTATGTTCACTGTCTGTCTCTCTCTCTCTCTCTCTCTCTCTTACACATATATAGTTGGCATATTGCAATTGCAGGTCATGTTGGCTTGATTTGCTTTACGTGCCACTGTGGCCACATTAAAAATGTTCTTCTGCACTCAAAAGAAATGGAATCGAAAACCAAAACTGAAATCGAAATTGAACTTCGAGTATAACATTTTGTTTGTACTATGCGAACAAACGACACAAAATGACAATGTGAATGTGATTTCAAATGTTTCTTTACATGTGTATGTGTATGTGTGTATGTGTGTGAATGTGTATGTGTATCTGTGTGAATGTGAATGTGAATGACAATGGCTTTTGGTTACATATGCTACTCGGACAATTTGCCAATGGCTATTGTATTTTATATATGTACATACGTACTTGTACAACATGTTCAATCTTGTCTCATCCTGTCTCATTTCTGTTATATGTCCCGCAGCCATTGTGTTGCCTAAATTGAAAATGCATTTTTTATTTTACGCCAAATTTGAATGTTTTCCTGTTGTTCTTCTTCTTCTCAATTTCGTGTCGTTTTCCTCTTTTTTTTTCTATTTCTTCTTCTGCCTTTGCTTTTGTTCTGTTTTATTCTGCTTGCTGTGGTTGTTGTTGTTGTTATTGTTATTGTTGTTGCAGCTAAGGGAAGGCAACCGCATCAATTACAATGCCTATAACGACAAGCAAGCAATATATTATGGAATCAAAGTCATAAAATTCATTTTGGCCAACGGACCCATTGGTCGTTCTCGATCTCTACTTCCTTCCCACACACTCTCACGCTCTCTTTCTCTCTCTCTCTCTCTCACTCCCACTCCCTCTCACACACTTTCTCTCCACATCCCTCTCACACTCTCTTGTTCGCTCTTCCTTTTCTTTTGTGGCGCACATTAATTGTACGTTCCAAATATCCGCAAAGTCGAAATTAGAGACGCGCATTGGCAGCCATACAAAACATTGATGATATACAAAAAATATAGCTAATTTTTAGCTTGTTTTTTAGCTTTAAAATTTTATGAAATTAGCTAAAACTTATTTGCCAAGCTGCCAACGTTTGTTTTGTATAGTTATCGATAGTTATCGATAGTTATCGATATACTTGACAGTAGAAAGAACAATGACAATACTGCAAAATAGTTTAACGATAACGATAACTTATGAAACGCTTTATAATGGAAGTTATCGATAAACGATAACTTCGATAACGCTGAAGTTTTACACAAAAATAAATTTAATAAGCAAAGCCAGTGTTGCATTAGCTAACTAGCAACGATAACTTACTAACAGGCGATAATTATCGATAATTTTGCAATAAGATTCAAAAAAAGAAATACATAGAAAATTGCTAAAAAAAAAAAAAAAAAAAAAAAATTTGCGAAATATTCTAAAACATTAAAAATAAATTACTGCAAAAATTATCAAAAAAAAAAAAACTTGAATATTAACAATAATTCAAAAATCAAAAATTATCAAAAAAAAAAAAAAAAACTTGAATATTATTGTTAATATTCAAAAATCAAAAATTGGCTAAAAAAAAAAAAAAATTTTATCAACTGCTGCAAACGTTGCTTAAATAAAGTCACAAATAATTCCAAAATAGTCAATAAAAAAAAATGTAGCTAATAAAATAAAACTAATAAAAAAAATATGCATAGAACATTAAATTCATGGATAAAAAAAAAACACAAAACTTACAGCAGCAGATAATAAAATAACTATGAGCAGGCACAAAATAGAAAGAGGGGGGAAAAAAAAAAAACAAATTTTAGTTTTGTGCAAATGTAAAATTGCATAAACTTTAACGACAGATTTACCAAAAAACTTTTTAAATGATACTCAAAAAAAAATGGCCAAAAAAAAAAAACGAAGAGTTAGAAAATGTCAGCACTGATTTTCAGCAGGCAGCTGCGCGTGTACTGTACCTGAAAAAAACACAAACTTGGCCACCCCCGCAACGCTGCTAAACAGCTAACACGGCAGTGTCTCAACTCTTGGGTCCATCGTTGGCCGTAGACAAAATTTATAACACATAAAAGTTGATTTTAGCACTTTACGCTTCTGCACATAATGTGGCCAGAACATGAACACGGCTGGCTTAAATTACAGGTGATTATATGAATTTTAGTGCCTAGAACGACATGCTGCCGTTAGACATTTAGACGAGACTGCCCCTCGTCGTCGTCCAGGGTACAGGCTCAACTCGACAAATTTGTAGCCCTTTTTGGTGGCTGAATGCCATCCGCTAACTAAATGCAGCACCGCAATACATACCAATATTCTCTACATTCTACATGCTACACCTGCTGCTTACTCTCTCTGGCACAATGGCAACGCCTGCAAGTTGCCTGATAGTGGGGCGTCGGCGTTTTATATAAATAGCATGGGCGTGGCCAAAAACGTAAGAAAAAGCAAATTTTTTTTCGTAGGCGTTTTCCAGCCAGCGCACAAATGCGCAACGAGCTTAACGAAAATAAATATTTGTTCAGCAATTTTATTTATTTGCCACAAAAATTTATAAGCACAGGGAGGGGGAGAAGAGAGGCACCAAAAAAAAATACTGCGTGTGGCATATAAAAAAGCACATGAAAATTGACGAGCTAATGCTGGGGCAGTGCGTGTTGGTCACTAAATAAATTTATGAATGCAATTGGCAAAATTGATTTGTGGCTGAGATTTGAAATTCTAATTTGACTTTCAACAAATGCGCAAGTATTGCTTATATAACTTTGTCTATTTCTTTCTTTCTTTCTCTCTCTTTCTCTAATTTTATAGGCACCCAGCACATCAGGCAGTCAAATAGCCACTGTATCGCACCTGGTAGCATTGGCCAACCAGCAGCATGCCAGCAGCGCCAAACAGCAAAAACCAGCAGCAGCTGGAGGCTCAACATCAGCAGCAGCAGCAAATACTGCTGCTGGAGCTGCTGCAGGGGAGACAGTCAACCAGCTGGAAGAACAGCAGCAACAGCAGCAGCAGCAGGATGAAGCATTGGCAACCGCAACCACAACATCAGCAGCGGCCGTCGAAGCAAGCAAAGCCAATGGCAGTGGCAGTGGCAGTGGTGGCGCCGCTGTTGAAGTGCTCGAGGATCCACAGCTACAGCAGCAGCTTGAACAAATGCAACTTGAACAGAAAACTGTGAAAAATGGTGGCACTGGTGGTGGCGGTGGTGGTGCAAGCACATCGAATGCCACAACAATTACATCGATATCAGCGCTGTCGCCACAAACTCCAACAACACCAACAACACAGGCAAATGTTACTACTGCTGCTGTTGCTGCTGCTGGTCCAATGACAGCAAGAACAAGCACATTGACAAGCTGCAACCAGTCGCATCCGTTGTGCAATTCTGGCAATGCCTCCGGTTCCGTAACACCAGAGCCACGTACCAAACAACAGCAACACCAACAACAGCAGCAGCAACAACAGCAACAACAGCAGCCAACATGCTCCTCAACACCACAGCAGCAATTGTCCAGCATTGCAAATCCAATGCAAAAGGTAAACAAACGCAAGGAAACATTGGAGGCAAAACGTGAAAGGAAAGCAGCCAAAACATTGGCAATCATAACTGGCGCATTTGTTGTCTGCTGGCTGCCATTCTTTGTCATGGCATTAACCATGCCACTGTGCTCATCATGCAGCATTAGCGATAATGTAGCATCATTATTCCTTTGGCTTGGTTACTTCAATTCAACACTAAATCCGGTAAGAATCTTAGAAAGATATATAGAGATATATATACAGATATATATAGAGTTATTGATACAGAGGTATATAGAGAGAGATATATAGTCAGAGATATATAGAGAGATATATAGAGAGATATATAGATACAGAGATATAGAGAGGGAGATATACAGATATACAGAGAGATAGAGTGAAAGATAAAGACAGAGATATATAGAGAGAGAGGGACAGAGAGGATAGTGAGAGAAATATAGTGAGTGACAGAGAAATATAGTGAGAGACAGAGATATAGAGCGAGGGACAGAGAGATATAAAGAGAGAGAGAAATGAGATATAGAGAGACTCAGAGAGAGACAGAGAGATACAGAGAGATAGACAGAGAGATATATATAGAGAGAGAAATATATAGGGAGAGCGAAATATATATAGAGAGAGATATAGAGAGATATATAGAGAGAGAAAGAGATAGAGAGAGAGAAAGAGATAGAGAGAGAGAAAGAGAAACAGAGAGGGAGAGGGAGACAGAGAGAGGGAGAGAGAGACAAAGAGACAAGGAGAGATAGAGATAGAGAGAGATAAAGAGCGACAGAGAGATATGTATAGAGAGAGATATATATAGAGAGATATATATAGAGAGAGAGATATATATAGAGAGATATACAGAGAGAGACAAAAAAAAGAGACAGAGAGAGAGCTATATAGAAAGAGAGCTATATAGGAAGAGATATAGAGAAAGAGAGAGAGAGAGATATATATATATAGAGGAGAGATATATAGAGTGATATATATATATAGTGATATATATATATAGAGATAGAGAGATATATGGATTGATATATATTATATATAGAGAGAGATATATACATATAGACGGAGATACATAGATAGAGAAAGATAAATAGAGATATAGAGATATATAGAGATAGAGATATCGAGATATATAGAAAAATATATAGAGAAAGATTTATAAAGAAAGATATACAGAAAAAAAATCTATATATGATATATAGAGAAAGATAGAGAGAGTTATGTATATATAGCGATTCATATAGACTGACTTTATATATATTATAATATTTGTACAAGTTCAGTTTTGTTTTAATTTCTTTTGTTTAGTTTTATATTTTTTGTATTATTGAGATTTTTTTAACGTCCATACTTGGCAAAATTCCATTCAACATTATCCAATGGGCAAACGGGACGCGTCTTTAACCAATGTGATATGCAATGGAAATGAAAAGCATGATTGCATGTACCCCAAGCGACGGTGCACTCTTTATTCTCATTTTGTGTTGTATGATGACTGGCCTGGCACTCAATGCAGGGATCCATAATATGATTGCGACAAATTGCACAATTGTCAACGACAATATCCCATGACCATAGTGCAACGCCATTCCATTTTTTAACCTCAAAGCGTTTAACTTTAACATCACTTTCATTACCATCCGATGCTTCATCGCCAGCACCATCTTCAACAGCAGCAGCAACAGCAGCAGCAGCAGCATTGCGTGCAATGGTTCTAGCTACTTTAGCAGCGTTGCCTTTGCCATTTATTTTATTGTTGTTGTCAATGCAAACGGCACGGCTAGCATCGCCATCACCATTATCAGCGCGATTGTCAATTTCCATTGGTTCGTCCATGGGGGTGCTCCTCCGTTGTAGTTGTTGTTGTTGTTGTTGCTCTTCTTGTCGTTGTCGTTGTCAATGTCCGTGCCGTGCCGTGCTGTACAGTCTATGGCTATGCTTTCGCAAATCAAATTTATCAATTTAACAAAGCAAGAAATAAAAAAAAATAAAAATCCAAGTTTTTATTTAGTTTTCAATAAACTTACTTGCAAGTCTTGTAGTTTATTTTCGTTTTCACTTATTATTTTTTTTCTTTTCTTTCGTTTGTTGTATTAAAAACGCATCGCTTGCTGTGTGCTCAATGACAAAATTCAAAGTGAACGTCAATTGTGTTATCGAAGCTTCATTACATGATATCGATATGTCATTTAATAAGTTATAAGCCTTCCAAAAAGCTGCTTGCTATGAAACACACTGAACAGCTGTGAATTGAACGACGCTTCACTAGCTTAACGATTACAGGCGTGATCAACATTGCGAAATTATTGCAAATTATTATTCATATTATTATTATTCAAATTATTCAAAATATTATTATTCAAATTTTTTTTTTTAATTATTTATTTATTAAAATGTATATTAAATAATAAATATTTTTTTCTTATACTCTTTTACAGGTTATCTATACAATATTCAGCCCAGAGTTTCGTCAGGCTTTCAAGCGCATTCTCTTTGGCGGTCACCGGCCCGTGCACTATCGCAGTGGGAAACTTTAGATAGTGCATGCGAAGAGGCGAAGGTGCGTATAAAATAAAAAATCGAAAAAAAAAACGATAGAAATTGCCATGGAAATATATAAGTATATAAGTAATATTAGCTTTTATTGCAAAATATTGCCAGTTGACCAAGTATATTTATTATAAGCTCTAAGCAGAAAATTGCAAAAAAAAAATGCAGAAATTGCAATTGCATTTTTTTCTCTTTTCTTTCATTTTTTTATCAATTTCGCGTTTACAATTTTCAATTTTGCAATGCCAGGTTATGAAATTGATATTGCTTAAGCATTTTGTCTAAGGGAAACTGAAGTACGATTTACCATTGGATTGTGCTGCAGCAGCACAGTTGTTGCTGCAGCTGCAGTTGCTGCTTTTGCATTGAAAGTGTTTTGAATTTCGTTGTCAACGTAGTTCTCGCTGCTGTCGTCGACGTCAACATCGATGTCGTCGCTTTGGGCGCCCAATTTCACAAAATACACGATACACACACACAGAACGTTGGCCATGGCTACTAATACACACATACACATACGCCAACACACATACACACACACACGCCCACACACACACACATACACTTTTTGTTTGCCAGTTTTCTATGCCTTGAAACAATTTGCCTGCTGTCCAAGCAAGAATTCAGCTGGTGCTATTGGTATGAAAGGAGTAAAAGGAGTTGGAGGTGACACGCTGCAGAAGGCAAAAAGTTTCACAGTTGCGTCCTCATTCAACTCAACTGTAGCCAAAATGAAAGTTTTATCAGCCCTTTATCGCTGCTGTCATCTGCATGCTGCGAAAAAGCGTTTAAAATCATTTCGGTCAATGCAGCGATGGCAACGGCAACAGTAGCAGCAACAGCTAAAACAGAGCTAACGGATAACGTCTCTAATGGTTTCGGCCGCCATTCGAATTATGCCACAATGTGAAATGAATTTAGCTACCATTTGGCCTCAGTCACAGCAACAGAGACTGCCTCTGCCTCTGCTCTCTGCCTCATACCATTGGCCTGCAGGCTTATCTACAAAGGCGAGTGGGCAGAACTTGCCCATACAGCGAATCGCTGGCAGAGTCCCTGAATAGTTAGTTGCTTGCCCCATTTGCATTTCTACTACACTACGTTTCCCGTTTACTTGATTTTGCCCTTCATCTGCGTGTGGCAGCAGCAGCCAGCAAGCAAAGCAGCAGTTAAATCTCTCTCTCAGCCGCATTCATTCATTTTATGCCCCTAAAGAAAGTTAAATTAAGTAACATTAATTTGAAATTTTCTGGTTTTTTTTTTTTTTGCATTTGACTTTGAAATATTAATGAGATTTCTTTACTTTTTACTTTTCTTTTCTTATTTTGTTTTTTTTTTTTTTTTGCAGGCGCTTCTGCTAAGCTGTGCAGAGGATCTTGCCTCTTCGGCAACAACTAGAAGATGATGATGATGAAGAAGAAGAAGATAACACCAGTTTACTATACACAGATATATATATAATTGCTATATAAACTGAACTATATAGAAAGAAGAAACATAACTTTGCAACATGTATACTTAACTTAAGCACTTTAAGAGCTCGGCGTGCCGCCAACCAAATTTGATCATTCAATACAGAAAATATATATATATAAAATATATACTATATATGTTCTTGCTCTATCTGTAGTCAGTAAGTGTAAATAAGTTCAGCTAAATGTGGTTAAATGATGTTAATGATAATTATTACTTACAAAAAAAAAAGAAAAATAATAAAAAAAAAACAAAAATAATAATTAAAATAAATTTTAATTTAATTTAAAAAAAAATTAGTAAAATTTAAAAAAAAAATTAAGACATAAATAACTGTAATTATGGCGAAGTGCGAACTGTTTTTTTGGAAAAAATACTATACAAAAAAAAAAAGCAACTAATAATATTAAAAATAATTTAATAATAAATAATTAAAATTAAATAATAAATAATTTAATAAATAAAATTAAATAATAAATAATTTAATAATAAAAAAAATTAAATAATAAATAATTAAAATGAAAGAGACAAAATAAAACTAAGCCCAAAACAATATAATCAAAAAATTAAAAATAAAAAATAAAATATTAGCAATAATTCGATGGCAAATATAGCTACAAAATACAGTTATAAATATGCATATATATAGCTATATAAAAGCATAATTCTAGCTAAAAAAAACAAAAAACTACTTCCAAAACTTTTGCGTGTGTTTAACAAATTTATGTGTATAAAAATATATATATATAAAAAAATTAAAACTATAGATATATAAATGTATATTCCGATTCATAAAAACACAAACCAAAAACAAAAACAAACAAAAAAACCAATGGCACAGCGCAAATTTTGAAAATTGGCATTTTGGAATCGTTATAACTGAATGATGAGACATGACATACGACCCCTAGACCCTAGACAAGCATATAGATACTATATCGATAACTTAAATGTGTATAAAAAAAAAAAAATAAATAAAAAATAAAATCAATTTAATTTTTAAGTAAGTAGAAAAGAAAGAAAAAAAAACTCAAGCTAAAGCTAAACAATTTGTTGACTATTAAATGGCTAAATAGAAAAAAAAATAACTAACTATAAAAAATTAAAAATAATAAATAAAAATGTTTAAATAAAATTTAAACAATTTATTGTTAAAAAAAAAATATATATATATAAAGAAAGAAAAAAAAAACTAGTTAAATAACATTTAAAAAATTGTTGTATTTAATATTGAAAAAAAAAAAAAAAAATTATGAAAATAAGTTAAAAGTTGGTAAACAAAAAAAAAATGTCATGGATTTCTTTGAATATATAAATATATATATAGCTATATATATATATATATATATATATATAACGCATATTTAGTAAAATTCGCTTAAGGGTGTAAAAAATAAAAAAACAAACAAGTAGAAAATGAAGAAGAAAAACTATAAATTTAAAAAGCAAAAAAAAAAAAACAAAAATGAACAAAATGTATTATTGAAAAGCAAAACTACTTTCGGGATAAATGGGTAAAAAGTAATTAGCAAAAATACAAAAAAAAAAAATATAAATAAAATAAAATAAAAGTAAAGCAAAGTAATGAAAACTTCAAGTTAAAAAAGAAACACACACACACACATAAATATATAAATATACCAATACATATGTTAGTTGAAGCTCGAGTTAGTTAAGTGAAAAAAAAATTAAAAATAAAAATAAACAAAAAAAAAAAAAACAATATCAGAAAGCAAATCAAACATTTTACTATACTAAAAATATTTAACTTCAAACTGAACAACATGAACTATATAAAAACTTTTCAAAATAAATACACAAAAATTTGCAAAAAAAAAAAAAAAAACAAACATTTCAAACAGTTAAATGGCAGTTAAAATATTCCAAAAAATAAAATATATAAATATATATATAAAATATATATACATACATGAAACTAGATTTTTAAGCAACTTAACAAATGTCTATGTCTAAAAAAAAAAATCAATGTAAAACTCTATCAATAGTTAAAAGCAGATGAAACCTAAAAAAAATATATATATATATATTACAAAAAAAATTGATTATTAATAAATGTTCTATATCAAGTGTTAATTCGTAATACACACACACACACACACTTATTAATTAAAAAAAATTTGCATATAATTTCAAAATTTATTTTTATTTTTCTTTTTTTTTTAAGAAACAAATTGGCGCGCATTTAAAATGAATTATCGCTTGATATACGTAACATAAATATAATTATATATCAATATTTAAAACAGCAAAAAATTACACATAAACAATATGCTATTGCTATCAAATATCAAAATAATAATAAAAATAAAAATATTACTGTACATTTCATTGGCTGCAAATTCAAAATAAATAAAGATTGAACTTTCATGCAAAAAAAAAAAAAAGCAAAAAAAAAAAACAACAAAATAGAGTTGCATTTTTTCTTTTAATACTATGACTATGACAAACAGTTAGTCAACACTAGAGAAGCTAATAATTTTTAAGTGTTTAACAGAAACTTTTCGATAATCAGTGTAAGCTCAAAGTAGGCTGTGTGCTGACTGCAGCTGTTTTCTAACCTGATTTATATTAAAAAAAAAAAACAAAGAAACGTTTGCTATTAGTCTTCTATAGTTGGTTTACAGTCGACTTCCTTCATATTAATAAAAAAAATTCTCTTCAATAATTTTTTTGAATTGAATTTTATGCATAAAGCAGAAATATGTTGGATTTAAATTGTGTTATTTGTGCGGAAATCTTTTCGGGTTGCGATGATGTGAATGTTACACCATGCGGTCATCTATTTCACAAGACATGCCTTACGTTATGGTTGGAACGGTAAATGTTTGCAAAATTTCACATAGATAATTTTGTTTATTTTAAATATTTTGTCTTTTTTTTCTATTGGTTAAATAAATTTTGTTTACAGTTCAAAGACTTGTCCACAATGCCGCAATAGATGCTCAGAGCGTAAAATATTTCGCGTTTTTTTTAATGTTGCAAATACAGATGTAACATGTAACGATGCTGTACGCTCAATGCAAAGGCAATTGGATAATGTGAATTTATCATTAAAAATAAAGGAAAAACAAGAAATTCAATATAAACAGGAAATGAATCAATCTAAGATCAGGGAAATCGATTGCGTGTAAGTTTTAGAAAGGTTTTACAAATTTTTTTATATTCTCTCTCACTCCGTTTCGTAGCAAAAGAAATTCTGAACTTGAAATAAAATTAGCAAAAAGAGAATTTATGATAAAAAATTATGTACATCAAATAAATTATTTAAAAGATCAAACACGTTATGTATATGATCTTAAAAATGAGAATGCTATGTTAAAGCAATTAATACAAAATAAGGGAACGGAAACGGAAACTGCACCGGCATTAGAACAAAATAAAACCGTTGCTGCCAATGTTGCGGATAAAGAGAATTTCGTAATGCCACGTGAAAGGCCACGTCAATATGTTAATCAAAATTGGAATAAAAATAATTTACGTAAAATACATGTTGAAATTGATATGAAACGGTTTGTATTTATTATTATTAATAATAATTATTATTATTATTTATTTTTATTTTTATTATTTTTTTTTTTAGTAATTATGAAGAAAGAGTTAACGGTGTATATGACAGACAAAACAAGGTTAAGGATTGTAATTTTTATTATAATTTTTATTTCACTTTCACTTTGTTTTTTAACTATTGTAGGTTTGGACGATGAGATGCACCCAAGATAATTTGCACAATTGCTTAGAGTTAGACTTTAATCTATCAACAGTTGATACAAAACAATCTATTGTCAAAGTGGGGCCCATTGTTGTAAATAAATATATATAATAAAAAAAAAAAATATGTATATTATATATATATATATATAATATGTTTTTTGCATTACAGCAGCGACAACACGTAATACGCTTTGAGCAGCGCCGCAGCCCAATGAGATCGAACAGTCATAACATGCCCAGAGGTTCACCTTTAAAGCGTACAGTCACTGATGACTTGGTTTGTATAAGTTATAGCTCTTCGATGCGTAATATTTAATTAATTTTTTTTTTTTTTTTTATTCTACTTGCAGTACTTTATCGCCAAAAAAGGTCGTTTCAATCCTGGCACCGGCAAACCAACTACAGTGAACTTCAATAACACTAATCGCCATTAGAATCGCTGAATATTAAATAAAGCAAAGAAAGAAAGTAAAATTAATTAACATTCATTTTTGAAATGTTAATAAAGTTTTCTTTCTTTTACAGACGCTTCTGCTAAGCAGTGCACAGCAAAAAATCAAAAATAACTAAAGGAAGAAAAGGATGAAGAAAAACAAAATAAAACGAATTTAATTTATACATTTTTATATATAATTATTTCTTAAATAAATAACTTATACACAAAATTTTCCTATAATTATTGTAATTATATTTCATAATTAACTCACATTTAAAATATAATATAATTATACATCAATAGTTTTAAATACATTTTACTTTTTAAATTTGAAACTTGGTTTTCCAAGGCGGGCAATTAGTCAAGACATGAACCATTTTTTAAATGTACGCAATTTCGGCACTCAAACTTGGGTGTGCGCATTTTTCAACTCACTTAAAGTTGGCTGTGCGCATTTTTCAACTCGCTTAAAGTTGGCTGCAAGTATCAGCTGTTTTTTGATAAAGACGCGCGAAATATTTGCTGCAAGTCCTGTTATTTATTCGCCGATTGCATATTATTCTTATTTTTTTTTATTGTCTTTATAATTATTAAAAAATAAAATATGTTAAATTTAAATTGTGTTATTTGTGCAGAACTCTTTTCGGGTTCCGATGATGTGCATGTTACAGTCTGTGGTCACATGTTTCACAATGTATGCCTCATGCAATGGTTGGAACGGTAAAATCAGCATCGCCCAAAAAAAATAAATTTCATTTGATTTTCTATTGTTAATCTACTGTATATATATATTTTACAGTTCAAAAACATGCCCACAATGCCGAAACAAATGCACAACGCGAAATATATTTCGTGTTTATTTTAATTTAGCAAATTTAGATGTTAGTCGCATTGATGTTGGCTCATTGCAAGAACAATTGGATAATGCGAATTTAGCATTAAAAATGAAAGAAAAAGAATATAATAAATTTGAACAACAAATCAAGGATCTTAAAGAAACACAAAAGAAATGCCTGTAAGTTAAGTTTATATTTGAATAATAAAAAAATGTAACTACATTTCTTTCCCTCTCACTCTTCCACACAGCAAAACAATTGCCGGCCTTGAAAATAAAGCGCAAAAAAAAGATTTTATAATTAACAGTTATGTGGAACAATTACAAATATTAAAAAATGAAACACATTCAATTGATGAACTACGTAAAGAGAATAAATCATTAAAACAACAAATACAAACAATGGAAAGTGTTTCCAATATATTAATGGCAAATGCAGCTGATGTTGAACGTCTGCTAAAAAATGAATCAAATGCCAAAGTGTTGGCCAATTGGGTTTCAACATTGAAACGTGAGTTGCGTCAATGTGAAACCAAAAGATCAGAAGCACGTAATGTTCTTAAGATGGTACAAAATGATTTACGCAATGAAATGGATAGAAAACGGTTTGTAGAAAAAGAGAAAATACAGATTTATACCCGGTATCCAACCATAGCGTACAGTGAGAACTTGGATACCGGATAACATACTCGACTGTAGCTTTCATAATTGTTCTACTAATGAAATTTTCTTCCTTTTTTATTTTTTTGCAGTAAACTGGAAGAAAAAGTTTCACAGCTCGAAAGTGATTTATATCAGGCGCAAGAGAAGGTTAGCGCATATCAAACACATCTTTAATCTCCACTATAATTCTGCTATCTCTCTTCTATCTTTCATTGCAGCTAAAGTCACGTCTAAGCGAACAGGAAAATACAAATCAATCTTCAGGTTTAAATACAAATTTATTACAACTTAAGATGGAAGAACGTCGACATACAATTTCACCCATAACTGTAAATAATAAAATTGCAGCAATTTCAAATCCAAGTTATTAATATTCATATTTTGCAGAAACAACATATAAAACGCATTGAAGAATCATCATCGCCATATCTCAACATTAAGTCAAGCAGCGTTGGCATGGCACATCTGCTCAAGGTGCCAGAAATGGGCACAGCTAAGATTTCACCAATAAAACGTGGTACCGGTATTAGCATGACTAGCGGCACTATACGTAAAACTACAAGTGATCTTAGTGAAAAGGTTTACATGGCATTCTATTTCTACTGCTGCTGCTGCTGCTACTACATCTACTAACTTTCTTTGCACTTTTTACAGTATTCGATATTTAAGAAACCACGATTACAACTTGGCAGCGCTGGTGCAACGAAATTAACATCCACAATGAGCTCTAATTTTGCATTTAATGGCATGGGAGGATCAGATAAAATTGATCCATTTATGCAGCGTAAAGCTGAGCAAGAAGAGAAGTCAACAAATTCAAGTTCAAAACTAGCTAAAAATGTTAATACACGGCTTAAAGCTGGTGAATTGCGTAACATAAAGCTAACAAAATGATTTTTAATTATTAGAAGAATTACAGCAAAAAAAATAGAAAAGTAAAGACTGCCTCATAAATTATTATTATTATTATTATTTTTATAATGCGATTTATATATAGAAAAGAAAAAAGAAAAGAAATCTCTGTTGAAAATTTGTGCATTTGTTAGTTAAGTTACGTTTTTAAGTAAGTTTTCTATATAGAAAATAGTTAGCAAAACCGATTATTAAAAATGAAAAAAAAAATATATATATATATAATAGAAAAAATGAATAATAGAAATTAATGTATATATATATCTATATATCTCTGTATATGTAATAGTATATCCATGATAATAATAATAATATTAATTATAGTAAATGTTATATTTTTTTGATGAAGCATATAGAGTTATATAGAGTATTTCAATTGGCAATTTTCTTTTCTGCTTTGCCCGTCCATTCTTCTTTTAATAATACATTACATCCAAGATCACGTAATGCCGCTTTAATATCCTGTGCCACAGATGGATGCTGTTTCATTGCTTCATTGAGTAAATCTTCAATGCCAAAGGATAACCATGTTTCACATTGATTACGTGAACGTGATACCATATTACGTATTGCCCATGCACCATTACGTTGCACAATTTTATGCTTTGGATGTGTACGCAATGCTTCAACTATTATCTCAGCAATACCAGTCTCAAAGAAGGCAGCGCTATGTTCCTTGACACGCAACGTTAATGTTGTTATGCATGCCAAGGCGGCAGTGACAATATTCTCATTGGATTGATGTATTTCCAAGAGATCTTTTATAATGGGTGCAACACCTTGTTGTACTATATGCGCTTTCACCGTATCATGTCCGGCAAGTGCACGTAATAGTTTTAAGGCTTCACGATTTACACGTTCATTTTTAACATTTGCACGCATTATGTCAAATATAAGTTGAAGGCCACCGGCATCATCGATGAGTGTACAAAGCTCTTGGCGTACAGCAAGTGTACCAATGGTTAGTAATAAATCCGATAGAACTTCAATATCATTATATGCTGCCAAGAGTTCAACAAGTTGTGGCAACACTTCACTGGCAATCTGTCGCGCATGCTCATGTGCGCAACCAAACTCAACGCGTATATCATCGTCAAGCACAAGAAATCGAAATACTGCTGTCAATTCACGCACCAGGCGTGGTTTATCTTTGCCGAGCAGTGGTTTCATTAGCTTTAAGGCATTGGTGCTCATAATATTTTGACGATTCATTTCATGCATAATGCAGGCCTTTTGTAACCATTGTAACGCTAAGCATGTGATATCCAATTGATCCTTGAGTGCCAATAGTTTAAGTACTATGGACAAAGCTTCAGCATCAAAGAGATCTGGTTGCTTATGCGTTAAGCTATTGACAGCCTGCAGACATTTGGTCAAGAGTTGCATATTGAGCGTTTCAGCTGCCAATGTTTGCTCGAGTAGTGTGATTAATGCATCATGTGCACCATTTTTACCCGCAAGGACACGATGTGCCAATGATTTTTGGCATTCAGTGTCCAATGTGGCAATTAATTCGAGTAATTCTTGTGTATCATTTAATTTTTGACTAATGTGCGTCTTTAGCTTATCGACAGTTTCATTGATAATGGGTTTACCCGTCTCTGCATTGATAGACAAATCTTTGATAATATTTGCCAGGTTAATGCCCTGTAATTTGTATAAACAATGCAGATAGTTAATAAGATTTTAACTATGCGATGACGCATGCAAAAAGAAGAAAGGTAACTACGCACCTGCGCTTCAAATTGTTTTATTGTCTCTTCCTTGGCCTCCGATGGCGTCATAGAGAAGTCGACAACATTCTCCTGAACAACATCATCGAAGGTCTCTTGAGAAATTATTTTGGCCATTATATATATTTTTTTGAAGAGTTTTATTTCAATTTAAGCTCAACAGTTAATTGTAGCAAAAGCTGCAGCTGTGTTTTTTTTTTTTTGTTGTCGTCTCCTTTGTTTCTACTTTCTTTCGCAATTACAACTCCTACGCAATACAAGTCTGTTCTTTGTTTTCTCACTTAAACCGTGCAATATGTTTTGCAAATTAGAATTTTGTATTTCAATAACATTTAATTATTGCAACGTTAAGTCATTTATTGCCTGCAATATAATTATATTTAACTTATTTATTCGTAAATCGCGCAGCAAAACACAGCTGTTGCTTTTGCCACCAGGGCTACAAAACTTATCGATAAGTTGTGTTTATTTTTGTTTTTTTGGTTTTTTTTTAATTTTTAAAAGAAAACGTTAGATTTAAACATATTGAAAATTTGTACTGATTGCCTACTAATTGTTAATAATTGTGGAAAAGTGAAAATTTCAATTAATTTTAAATTGATTAATTCAAAGTTTAAAATTTGTTATCGGTATGCGATGAATGCATTCGTTGCATTGATTTGCATAATTAATCGATGTATCGATATAGCGACAAACAAAACCAACTAGCGGCGCACGGTCACGGCTCGAAAATAGTTCTACTTTATTTACATTTTAAATTTTAAGTAGGCGAACGTATTATTATATTATTTACAAGTTTTCTATTAGTACCGACAATGGGCTTCGTTTTATCGAAATTTCGGGTGAGTGCAGTTGTACCATATATCCAATATGTGCATACATACATAAGTATTAGATTTATTTTTGACTAGCTTATGACGCCTCGACGGCGCATACATATGTATGTATGCAAAAAAGAGAAAGAGAAAAAAAAAAAAAACCGAAAGAACTTGACATACGTACGCATTTATTCTAATTATAGAAGGAAAAATCAACAGCAGCAATACTGGAGGGTCTGCAAGTGCAGATTCAAGATCTAGAGAAATATGTGATAAATACGCAAGAGCGTAAGCGACGATTTGTTACCAATTTTGTTGGTTTCACAATTGGCGTTTATGTTGTTGGCTTTGCGCTATGGTATTTCTTCTATTTCCCGCCAACATTGCAAGAGCGCGTCATGTATTTAGTGCCCCTGTTGCTCTTCCCAGTGCTGTGAGTAATTCCAATCAGAATACATTTCAAATTCTTATTGTCATTGTTATTATCAAGTTATTGTGGTATTTATTGTTTTTTTTTATATTATTTTTTTTTTTATGTGGTTTTGCAGTATTGTCTTTTTGCGTCAAATGTTTACGTGGTATTTTCAGCGCAAGCTCAACAAAAATGGCGATAAGCTAGCACAGTTGAAGGAGAAGAAGAACAAGATATTGGAGCAGGTCATGGACAAAGAGACTTATAAAGTATGTAATCTCTTCTTTTTTTTTTTATTAAATTAATTTAATTTATTTAAAATTTAATATATATTTTAATTTAAATTTTAATTATTATTTTAATTTGTTTTTTTTTTTTATTGCAGGTTGCAGTTAAACTACTGGAACGCTTTAGTGAGCGACCAGTGAATCGTAACATTATGCCAACAATTCGCACCCCTTTGAATTCACGGCTCACCACATCAGCGCTGGAACGCACACCACAATCAGCACCAGCAGTAACGTCATCAACAACATCTGCTGTAACAGGCGGAGCAGTGACACAGCATCCGCAGCAGCAGCAGCAGCGTACAACGCCTTATACTAGCGTCTATCGCAATATGAACAATAATAATGTGAGCAACAGTCTTGTCGCAACGCCACAAATGCAACTAACTTCAACATTAACGTCATCGCCGCAATTGCGAGGAAATCAAGAGTTGCGCAGGCGCACACCATTTCCCATTGTTGATGAGAGTGCACGCAGTGCATTGGATAAAATTGTTGATTTTATTGTTGGCGATGGACCACAGACACGTGTTGGCATGATCTGCAAGCAATGTCATAGGCATAACGGTAAATTTTGCTATAATTATTAAAAAAAATTAAATTTGCAAAAATTTTTTAATTTAATTTTGATTTTTTTTACAGGCATGTTACCCATTGAAGAATACGAATATACAACATTTCATTGTGCATTTTGTGAAGCATTGAATCCGGCACGTAAAGAACGACCTGTAGCACCACGTCTAACATTGCAAGCAGCTACACCAGCAGCAAATACGCCAAAATTAAGGCAACAAGCGTTACGCAATGATAGCTCAGACACTGACTCATCAGATGATGAGGATGACGAATTAGGTGACTCAATTATACAATAGCTGCTGCAGTTTTATGACATCTTTAATTAACTTTGCATTTGCATATATATTTATTTGTAGCGGAGAATCTTATATCGCGTCGTGTGCTTAGCCCGGAATATTCAAAGACTGAAATTGAAGAAATTGTTGCTACAGCAGATGCTGAAAACGAGACTGAAATGGAAATGGATGTAGATATGGAAAATACTACAGCTGCAAATGTAACTCATAGTGAGACTGAAGTTAAAGAAGCTTAAAGAGTTTCAGTTTCTCACACGCTTTCTCTCTGTTTCTCTCTTGAAATTACTTACTTCACCTTCAAAGTGCGCCATGAACAGGTTTTTTTAAGGCAACGCCAAGCGTATGCCATAAAATCAATCAACTTACTAATATTACTTATGTGTACTATATGCAAAAGCAAAAAAAAAAAAAAAACAAAAACATAAATCAATAGGAATTTGCGCCTAGAATTTAAAAATTGAATGAATTATTTTTTACAAAACGAAAACGAAAAAAAAAAGAAACCATATGCAAATTCTTTGTAGAATCATTGTTCAATTTAGTCACTAAAAAAAAAAAAAAACCGAAAAAAAACAAAGAATTCTTCCCGCTTTTAATCCAAAATCCCAAAACTTACTAGTTTAAATTTACAACAACAACAAAAGCTATAAAGAATTTCTAAATAATTGTTAAATTTTGTTTTTTATTTTATTTTTTACTATTATTATTGTCTATATATAAAAAAAAAATATTAATTTTTTTTTTCTAATTTATCTTGAAATACACGAAATTGAAAAACTTGTTTGGAAAAAAAAAAAAAACTAAAAATTATATGCAAATTATATATAATATGCAAAGTCTTGTCGATAAAGGCTTTCTTTACGCGCCACACCTAACGCACACGCCCCATTAACAGCCCCCCTAGATATGTCAACGTATAGTAGCTGTAGAAGGAAATTGATAATTAAAAAAGCAAAAAAAAAACTAGACGAAAAATAAAGGCGACAGCTAAATGGCATAATAACTTAATATGTGACAAAAATGGCAAATACTAGATAGATAAATGGACAGACAAGCTGATAGATAGACAACGAGACAGACAGACAGTATGAATGGACAGTGCAGCATTGCAGTTGAGATACATATTAATTTTAAGCTCTTACAAGCGCGAGAACAAATACAAATAGATAGAGAGCGAAAGAGACAAGACACGAACCACACACATGACTCGGCTAGCAACTCATTCAATGTATGTATGTGCGCGTGTGTGTTTGTGTGTCTGTGCTGAGTGTTGAGTGTGTGTGACTTGACTGTATTATGCGAATGGTCAACAATTTCAATTTCGCCTGGCTTTTATTTTTCCGGGCCATTGATCAAGGCTAACTAGATCGATCAGCTTGCAGCAGAGCATTGTACGTTACGTTACTCGCCCGCCCGCACCATCACGTAACAAAAAAAAAATGCATAGAGTACGTAGCGTACCGTTAAGAGCGACACCAAAGCGATCAACACACACACACACACTAACATAATGCGGCTAAAATGCAAACCCACCTACAAGTGGAGCAGCCGCGCCCGCGCACATTCCGCAACCAATCGCTAGCGGCGGCGTGCAGTTGCAAGCACAAATTATAAGAATTAAACTAAATCTGTTACAGCGTTGCAAACAATTGCCAAACACTATTACAACTTATGTTCTATGTATGTGCGTGTGTGTGTCTGTGTGTGTTTTGGTTTTGCTTGACGGCTGCTGTCCGAGTGGCTTGCTGCCAGAGTTTGCCTGACGCCTGATTAGCTCATAATTTGTGTGACAGCATATTTTTCGCCTGGCGGTAATTGAATTTACCAATTTAACAATTTGCCTTGTCTCGCTGATCGCTGACGTAGCAGCTGTCAGACCACACGATCTTTCCTTTCCCTCTCTCTCTCACGCTTACACACTTTGTCGGACTGTTCAGGAAGTTGTTGCGTGACTGTCTGGGTCTTGGTCTCAGACTGTTGGCATTGTATGTAGCCACGCATGCGTGTGTATGCGTAAGCGGCAAAACTTAGACGTCAACAGAAAAAAACAGCAACAACTGCAATAGCGACAATGTTGTGCCGATGTTGTGTATGCAACAAAATAATTTGCATAAGCTGCGCGTCAAATTGCTTAAACTAGGGATGGCAATTAAAATCGATAAATATGTAATTAAAAATAAAAAAATACTGCACATGAAAAGGACAAAAATGAAGAGCGCCATATTAGATTTTTTGCTCTCTTGCTAAATTACAGCCTAAGCAAAATTGTTAGTAGTAAATTATTAGCAGCTATCAAGTTAGTAAAAGAATGTAAATATATTAAAAGTTATTAACAACTCAAACGAAAAAAAAATAAATAAATGTTATTAATTATATATATAGTATATAGTATTTGATTTACATAATTCTGTAAATTGCATAATTATATAGTGCATATGTATATATATTGAAATTGAAAGTAAATGTAAATTGCATATCGCCCATCCCTAGCCTAGAACTACAACTAAAAACACTTCAAGATCTGTGTTGTCGCGTGTGTGTGTTTTGTTGCATTTGAAACTAGTGCAAGTTCGCACTGCAATGAAACCAGTTTGCCAATTGCCAGTTGCCAGTTTCAAGGGAGTGCGGCATGGTGATAACATTTGTGCTGGCGCTGCCTTCCGGGCGAAGGCAAAGGCGACGACAACGACGCCGACGATGGTGGCAAAGGTGTTGCGCGTGTGAGTGTGTTTGTGTGTGTGTGTATGTGTGGCAGCATGACAGGGGGAAAACCTGCGGCACACAAATAAAGTGATTCACGAACAGATCATATTATAGAATGTCTGCAAGGGTTGCAACTGAAGCCACTTGGCTTGATCTCACCAACTGGCAAAAGCTAACGTCAACGCCAACGCATTCAACAGCCAAAAGATAAATAAATATATTTTTTTTAAACTATTGCAGAGGGTATATTAATTTTAGATAGGATTTTGTAACGGCTCTTAGTAGGCGTGGGAGAGTCAACATTCTTCATCAGCATCGACAGTAGAATCCAAATATTCTTGTCCTCCTGTTGCAACGCAAACTGGTGTCTCAGTCTTTCAGTCTTAAAGCTATCTCAATGAAACTTGGTATACATAATCCCTATGTCCATAAGCTATGTATAAGTCAGAATTGGCCAGATCGGACAACTATATCATATAGCTGCCATTGGAACAATCGACCGAAATTGGTGTTTTTTATTTGTTTGTTAAGTTATCCGTCTGAAACTTCCAGGATTTGGGTTTAGTGGCGATATATATGTCTCCTGTAAATTTAGTTAAAATCGGACTACTATATCATATAGCTGCCATAGGAATGATCAGTCGAAAATGCAGTTTTTGTATTAAAAACTTTTTTGTTTGTTGAGCTATCCGGTTGAAATTTACAGGATTTGACTTTAGTGACAACTTATACGTCTCATATAAATTTGGTCAATACCAGTTAATTATATCATATAGCTGCCATAGGAATGATCAGTCGAAAATACAGTTTTTGTATTAGAAACTTATTTGTTTGGAAAACTATCCAGTTGAAATTTACAGGATTTGACTTTAATGACGATTTATACGACTCATAGAAATTTGATCAAAATTGGACCACTGTATTATATAGCTGCCATAGTAACGATCGGTTGAAAATTGATTTTATGTTTGTTTATGAAAGTTTTCCTCTAAAACTTTTAAGGGTATGACATCTTCGGCCCGCCGAGGATAACCTTGCTTTGTGGTCTCATTATTATTTTTGGCTAGAATGCGAATGCGACTGAGACTGCGACTGGGACTGAGACTGCGAACGCGAGTCTTAACACAAGTTGGGGGCTTAGTTCATTGCTATTGCTAATGACGGCATGCCTCTTGTAACTTGATATAAATGTAGTACATATACGTGTCTCTATAAGCAGATATATAAGTACTTATGCATATATACATATGTGTGTGTGTGTATGTGTGTGTGTGTGTGTGTTATGGCCATTCGATTTATTTGTTTGCGCTGGCAAAAGCAAAGCAAAGCACAACAAAGACTCTAATAATAATCTGTTGGGCCAATCAAGCAAAATATGCGCGAGATCAGTCAGCAACAACAACAACAACAGCAACTCAACTTACAACAACAATAACAACAACAACAACAATGAAAAGTTGCAGTTGTTTTACCATTTGCCGCACCAAATCTGCGCCAACCAATGAAAGTGAAACCGACCCGACCCGAGATTGAGACTCGGTTCTAGCACGGTCAACGATAGACACTTACATAGTCAATGAGCGACAGAGATAGAGAGAGACTGTATATGCTCGACTTATACAGAGTGTTCGGCTATATAAGCCAAGTGACGGACGTGTTGATACCACAGTGCAGCGCTGACCAGATATCCAATTGGAAGTTTAAGTTTCTTAGAAACAACTTTATAGTCCAATTGGCCATATACAAGGATTATTTTCTCCCCCTACCCCAATAATATCAATAATCAACATTACCAACATGTTCTTCAAGCTGGTAAGTTCTAAAATTGAAAAAAAAACATCAATCAAATGTTGAGCATCATCATCAATCTCTGTCTCCTGCAGATGATTGCTTCCTGTCTGGCATTGGCATTGGCTAAGCCACAACATCCGCCAGCTGCACAATATCCAGCTGGTGTTAATCCTCAGGACTGTCCCGGTTTCCCAATCTGTGATAATGCACGTCTCCAAAATCCACAATCGCAATGGCAGCAACCACAACCACAATGGCAACAACCCCAACCACAATGGCAGCCACAGCCCCAACAGCACTGGCAGCAACCACAGCAACAACAGTGGCAACAACCACAGCCACAATGGCAGCCACAGCCATCATGGAATGCAGCACCCGCTGCATCCGCTGGTGGTGATAAATATCCCGCTGGTATTAATCCACAGACATGCCCCAATTATCCCTATTGTGATGTGAATGCTGGACATGCAGCAGCACCCGTTGCTGCACCACCATTGCCCGGCTGGACGGAACGTCTATATCCCGCTGGTGTATCACCACATCAATGCCCTAACTTCCCATATTGCAACTAAAAGATGCTAAAAAAAAAAAACCAGCGAACTGCCTGTCCTACTCTACACTGTCCACTGACCACTGTCACTGTCACACATACACTCTACAGTCTACATACACTCTTTCTCGCTCTCTCTCTCTCTCTCTCCCTCTACTGCTACAGTCTACACTCATTAAATGCATTTTTTTCCCCTCGTTTAGCTTCCTTTAACGCGACAAGTTCTCAATTATATAAATATAAAAAATTCTGTTGTTGGCGTCAAATAAAAAAAAAATAAAAAACAAAAGTAAAGCATGTTGGTCATAAAACAAATGTCTCTTTTTTTTCTTACTACAGTAAAACCTAGCTATAATGTACAAGTGCAGCTCAGTTGACAAACATTTCAATTTTTTAGCTAATTATTTTTTAATATTTTTTTTTTTTTATTTGCATATTTTTGATTCATCATAGCGCTGCTTTACTGTCATGCTCGTGTGTTTATCGCAATTTAATTACAGCATAAATTGCGCTTAAAAAGTATTTTCATGTACATATAAAACTCGATCATGCGCGGCAATTTCATTGATTGTCATAAACATTTTAATCACTAAACAGTCAATGCTCGCTATAACGAACAGATGAAATTATTGTTGTTATTTTTTATGTGCATAAATTAAACTCTAAAAAAATTACAAAAAATTTATTAAAAATTGTTTTTTTTTTATTGACAATTGCATTTAGTGAATGATTACTGTAGTCATGTTGTCAGTTGATTTATGAGTTCGTGCGGCGGCACTTCAATGTATAACGTAAAGTTCATTAGGTCTATGGTCTATGGCTAATAAAAATGATATTCTTTTAGTTGTTTTATTTCATGTTGACCAAAACCTTGTCTAAAGAATGTGCCACGCCCACATTTGACAGCTTGCTTGCTCGCTTTTCCAGTTCCGCGCTCAGTGCGACAAGGAGTGGAGAATTTTTTTTTTTACAGGTGATCACCTGGCTGATTGTCGAGTACAGAGCAGTTGTTGTTGTTGTTGTTGTAGTTGCTGTTACTGTACTTGCTCTCGTTGTTGTTGTTGTTGTTGTCACTGTACTTGTTGTTGTTGCTGGTTGACCCCGAGTTGCTTTTGTGAAAGTCGTTCTTGCAAAACGTCGACAGCGCCAGTGGCAGCAGCAACAGCAGCCGCAGTAGCAGTAGCAGTAGCCACTGTAGTAGCCGCCGCAGCAACAGTTTTTTTTTTTTTTTTGTGGCCACTTCCAGCTGACCAAGGTCAAGTGCAACTGCAAATTAAAATTTTTAACCTATAATTATCATTTGGCAAAAGCCAAAAAAAATAAAAAAAAAATACAGGAAAAAGTTACATTCGAAAAATAAAAAAAATAAATCTCACTTTATTTACAAGCATTTTTTTTTATTAATTGTTATTATTGTAGTCGTTGTTTTTGTTGTTGTTGTTAACTTAAGACATTTTACAATAGTAATATTTACAAAGCAAAAAAGAAAAAAAATATAATAAAATTGATAAAGGTAACAGGTACATTGGGGCAGTGACAGTGGCAGTGGCAGCATAGAATGCACATTAAATGAAAACTTGCAAAAGTTTACAGCCAACCGTGAGAGCCATGGGACCAACCCTTATGAAAATCATGATGATAATCATGATGATCATCATGTACATGCACGGGCAAAATTTCCTCATGATGTACATGATGTACAGGCACTTCCTTATAGATGGGCACATGCACCTCCTTATAGACAGGAACATGTTTAACCACAGGCACTGCTACCTTTTGTACATGATGATGATGCACTGTATGTACTTTATATGGCACATGAATTGTATGATGTTCACTGTAATAGAAAGAGATAGAGAGAGATATAAGTAAAGGATACAAATTATTGCATGTATAAGTGGGGGAAAGTCTATGTAAAGAAAGTGAAAATTGTCTATGACGGAGGGGAAAGACGTGAGGCAAGCTAGCTGTTAGCTGTGTGGAGCAGTAGCTGTGCAGAGGGTGCAGTCAATCTAACATTTAATTGGCATTCAATGTTTTATTAGCTAATCAGTTTTAAATACTTTTGCTTGGCAAGTCGCACAACTTGTCCAAGTTTTCCCCCTATCCCTCCTCTCTCTCTCTCTCAATCTCTGTTGCTTGCTCCAGCTTACTTGCAGTTGGCAATCGGTTGCTTGAACTTCGCTGCGTTGAGCTGTAAAACTAATGCTCGGAATTTGTAATTAACCGTCGCACAATTATGTGCGCATTATAATGCAATAAATGCTACAAATGTGTGTGCCAGTCTTTGAGTGTGTGTCTATGTCTCTCTGTGTGTGTGTGTGTGTGTGTGTGTGTGTGTGTGTGTGAAATTCCTAAGCATTGTTATATACAAGAGTTCACTGTCTGCCAATTAAACATCTTCAGCCAGTTGCTAGTTGTAAGGAGTCAAACTGCAGCTCACTCTCTTACTCTCACTAGCTCGCTCTCTTTCTCTTTCTATGCTCATCGAACACCTTAAGTGTTACAAGCTCCATTTAAAAAAAAAAAAATTTTATATATATATAAATATATTGATTACTTCATTAAATTTTTGCTACAAATTGCAATATGACTTTCAACTAAATGTCGATAGTAAAAATCTCACATAAAATCATATAACTTGCACAACACGGGAAGCACTTGATAGATATATAGCTTTTATATATATATAGTATATATCGTAAATGGAATTAGCTTGACTTTGTAATCAAATTGAAATTAAAGTACTTAATACTTACTGTTTGCCAAAGAAACCGGGACTGGGCGCACAATATGCCACAGCGAGAAGTGCGACAAAGACCTGTATATGAAATTATCATTAATTTTTTTTTTTTTTTATTATTAGTTATTACTACATAGAACAGTTAATGACTCTATAAGATAAATATTTCTACATGTTCTTTTATAGATTTTTAAAAGAATTGCATTGATTTATAACTAATTAAAAATCGCATAGATATTAAACTATGCCGGTGGCT
This sequence comes from Zaprionus obscuricornis, assembly GCA_037044475.1. NCBI lineage: Eukaryota > Metazoa > Arthropoda > Insecta > Diptera > Drosophilidae > Zaprionus > Zaprionus obscuricornis. The sequence goes on along the minus strand of JBAMBR010004467.1, from coordinate 50,669 downwards.
TTATAGCACTTCTTGTGTTGAAGGCAAAGTGAGGAATTCAAATTATTCGCATTTTTTTTTTTAATGAATGAATGAATGAATTCTATAACTGTATCTGTGAATATTAATTCGAAATTCAGAGTGAAAATACTTTAAAAATTATATCTGTGGAAAAATATAAAAAAATATATGCCATTATTTTTGGAAAATATTAAAAATTTTTTTTTTAACTTTGATTTTAATTTAATTTACAAATTTTTGAAAATTTAAAAAAAAAAATAAAATATTGAAAAAAAAAATTAAAATTTTGAAAAGTTTTAAAAGATTTAAAAAATTCTGAAATTTAATTAAAAATTTTTTTAAAAATTTTAAAAATTTTAAAATATTTTAAAAATTCTGAAAACTTAAAATTTGTTTTTAAAATTTAAAAAATTTTTTAAATATTTTGATAAATGTTGAAAATTTAAATTTTTTTTTAAAATTTTGATAAATATTGAAAATTTAATATTGAAAACTGAAAATTTTGAAAACTTTGAAAATTTATAAAAACTTTGAAAATTTATAAAAATTTTGAAAACTTTGTAAAATTGTTTAATTTAGTAAAATTTAGAATTTAAAATTCATCGAATAATTTTTTTTAGAAGCACTTCAAATTTACAAATATTTTTAAGTAAGACCAAAGAAACATTTATAATTTTTAAAGATATTTTTTTAAATTTTAGATAATATTCTTCCACAGTCAAATCCTTGGACTCAAAATTAAAAGCACTTGAAATTTAATATTGAAAATCCTTTGGTCTATATATTTTTTTTTAGTCTCTTAATCTTGAAATATATATTTCTTGACAATTTCATTATATAATTTTCACAATTTTATTTTTTATTTATTTATAAAACACACGCGAATCCTTTCATTTTTTTCTTTTTTATTTATATTTACACTTACAAAAACTTTGAGTGCATTCATATTTGAGTTTTTTTTTTGTGGGAATTAATATATTTTACACGATGCTGATAATGCGCTCGCTGCAGTGCCAATTGTCTGCCAATGACTGATAACCATTGGCCAGTGGCTCATCCGTTTTATAGGCAATTGGCAGGCGGTAAGCGAAAAAAAAGCGTCAACAGTGTACAGACAGACTGTTAACAGCAGAGCACGAGCTGGAAAAAACCGACGACAAATGTAAAAGACAAACGTGACGCATGCACAACAGCAACAGCAACAGCAAAATAGTAACAGCAACAACAACAGAAGGAGCAGCAGTTGTAGTAGTAAGAGAAGCAACAGTTACAACAACAACAACAACATTGCACTGTTAAATGTTTTATGAGCTTACAAAAGTTTACCAAGAGGTTCGCATATAGTTTAAGCCAAAGGGGAATAGTGCAACTTGTACGCGTACTTATCGTATACTACAGTGAAACCACGCATCAGTTGCTACAAATATGAAGTCACATTTAACTAGCAGTTGTTGTTATTGTTGTTGTTGCTACTGTCGTCTCCAGCTTGACACAGACAATCGAACTTTGACTGGGCAAGTTTTACTGTCTGTTTTTGTCTATTGTTTTTGTTGTTGTTGTTGTTATTGTGTGTAATACAAAACAAATTATTTTTATTAATGTCATAATCGCATTGCTATTGTCATTACTACTGCTGCTGCTGTTGCTGCTGCTGCTGTTGCTGCTGCTACTGTTGCTGCTGCTGCTGCTGCTACTGCTGCTGTCACTGTCTTCTGTCTTCTACGGAAATTATTCCAAGTGAATGATCAACTAGCACAAATATCTATATATAAATTACTATATATATCAGACTATATATATTTTTATATATATATTGAATGAAATCGGCCTTCTGCCAGTTAAAAAAAAAAAAAAAAAAAGTGAATGTCCGTAAATATTGTCAAAATCTTATCCCTTCCCCAATATCATAAAACGAGAAAAAAAAACATCTTTTGGCCAAACGACCTTGACACAGCGGCTGGCAATGTGGCCATAACAGCAACAGCAACAGCAACGGCAACAGCAATTGTTGCCAGTGACAATTAAACAGCAACTTTATGAAAATGGGTCAAAAAAATGTAGTTAAAGATTGAGAAAAGGAATGATATACAGATAAATATATGTATATATATATATACTATATACAGTATCACGATCACGTACGTGTATAACAGAAAACAACTGAAAAAAAACAAACAGAAATTTGCAATAAAACGCATATCAGGCAATTACTTAATACAACAACAAAAATTTTGAACCTACAGAAGCAATAGTTGACAATGAAGTAGTACATAGTAGTAGCAGAAGAAGCTATAGTGGAAGAAGAAGTAGTGGAAGAAGCAGTAGTGAAAGAAGAAGTAGTGGAAACAGCATAAAGTCAAAGAGCTAATCAAGTAATGCACCACACGATTTTTTTGTGTAGTTTTACAAGCATTTGATTATCGATTTTGTGGGTCATTTTATAGTTGACATAATCAAAAGCAAACTGTTATAGAGCTGTTAATGCACTGTAAAGTCTTAACAGACTGCAATGCACAGTAAGAAAAAAAAATTTTATTAAATTTAATTAACATTAAAAGAAATTTTTAATTAAAAAAAAATTGAAAAATAAAAAAAACTTAAATTAAGACAAAGCTGTACTTAATTTAAGTCTTATTTTATTTTTATTTTATTTTAAGTACAAATTAAAATTCTAAAAATAAAAACTAATTAAACTTAGTCTAAGTTCGACTTAATTTCAAAACTTAAAACTTAATCTTAAGTCAAAGCTAAGTTTAAGTTAAGCTCTGCTAACTAACAAGTTTTGCAATATTACTTGATTATTTCTTTGCGTGCATGTTAACATACATATGTAGGCCACTGTGTCTTTCTCTCTCTCTCTTTGAGGGCGATCGAGCATACCAGCTTTGCGTCTCGGGGCCGGAGCCGGACCATGATCGGAGGCACGATCATCCAGTTGCAAGTGTGCCTGAGTATTGCGCCACAATTGCCAAATTGCATAATGGAATTTGTGATTTTTTTTTTTTCTTTGCTTTTCTTTCCTTCGTGTGATAAATATATCGGGAGAGCTATGGTTAGCTATGGGGTAATATTGTGCGTGCCCCCAAAAAAAAAAAAAAACAACAACAACTTCAATGAGTAAAATCTATTGCAATTTGTAGCTATTGCCAGCGGCTTGTGGCTATTGCCAGCGGATGATTACTTTCATTTTTTTTCTACTATGCGAATCCCAAATTGCAAATGCAAAAAATAAAAAAAAACTTCCTGTTAGGTGAGTTTTGAGTTGTTCAATGAAATGTGGAACACACAGTGAGACATGGCAGTGTGGGGCATGCAACACACACACTCATAGACAGAGACGTAAGCTTTAACAGCTGTTCGCTAACAACAAAACTAATGTCATGTTGTTGCTCTTAAATTTTTATTACCCAATTTCCAATATACACAGACACACACACACACACACAGACGCAAAGATTCGAATTGTCGTTCGCTTTCTACCATGGAGGGTGGTGGTCACCTCAGGCAGTGCGGGCAGGAATTGTATGAACGACATTAAATTGATCAAGTGCCCCTCAATTTAAATTTTGAATTTTTGCTTTCATAAAGATAAAGATACATGGACATGACATATAGACCATTGAGTCATGTCTCTGATTGAATATGAATAACGATAAACAAATCGTTTATGATAAGAAGTTTTTCAAGCATTTGATACTTATAACTGAAAATGAAACTGAAACTGAGACACTGTAAAAATAATAATAATAATAATAATAAACCCGTTTTCTTGTCTAACTGCGGTTAACTGTTGCAAATTCTTGGCCATTACGAATCCGTTTCGGTAATTAAACTTTGTAATTCAATAATTGAAATTCAGTTTTGGTTTTTTGTTTTTTTTTTTTTTATTTATTATTTCTATCGATCAGCGCAACATTGATCAATAAAAATTTTATGTTTTCATGTTAGACAAATTGTCTATAGATTCTAGATTATTGTAATCGAATGATTTTATGCTCAATTATGATTAATATTATAAGTAATTTTTTATTTTAAGTGTTATGAAAATGAAGATTTGCAGTTGGAGATATGCTTGCAAAATCAATTTTGAGCGTTAATTTGGAGTGTGTTTTTTTGTAATTTTTAAAGGATTTTTTTTGCCAATTTTTGCCATGAAACTCCATTAAACTTTTGCTAATTCTAAGCAGAATTTTCAGCATATTTTATAAGGAAAATAATTTGGAAGTTCGTTGAACTAGATTAATTTGAAGTGCAATGTAATAGCCGCTGGCGATGTGCTAGGAAAAGAAATTTTGGAGTTCCTTTGGGAAGTTTTTGTAATTTTTCTAATTATTTAAGGATTTTTTTTTGTCAACTTTTTCTTCTACATGAAACTTTTGCTTACTTTAAGCAGACTTTTAAGCATATTTCATAAAGAATTTAGCAACTGGCGATGTGTTGGAAAATGAATTTTTTGGGGGGAAGCTGGGGGTATTTTAATCAAATTCTAGCTTTCATAAGGAATATAGGTTGGAAATTCGTCGAACTAGATGAATTTGAAGTGCAATCTAAATGAAAATGCTGGCGACATGCTTGGAAAAAGAATGTTTGGTGTTTCTTTGAGGAGTTTTCAGTAATTTGAACTAAGGATTTTAATATCACTAAAAATTTTTATAATATTTTTAACATCTTTTTCTTCTTCAAACGACTTTTGCTAATTTTAAACAACTTTTTCTGCACATTTCATAAAAGAGAATTAAATCTGGAAATTCCTAGTATTATTTATGCATATATAGTATTACTACATTATGATTCTAACTTTAAAGTATGCGCTGTAAATAGCTATAAAATGCTTATATAATTAACACATACATATTCATGTGTAGACAATGTGAAGTCAAGTGTCGTTTCCTGCTCGCCCACAACTGTCAATCAACAACTGATCAATTTATGCGTTTACCCAATCGATGAGATTCATTCACATTTGCTTTTTTTTTTTTAGCTTTCAATTTGTTTTGAAGTTTTATTTATTTTTTTGTTTTGTTTTTGTTTGTTTTTTTATAATATTATATTACATGTTCCTTGGGCCCGATACGAGTGATATCTGCGTTCAATATCTGTTTTAGACACGCGTTGCATATTCAAAATTATTCAAGCTGCGAAACGTGATGCCAAATGCAGTACAAGTCCAAGCTGTGGTTTCAGCGTATGCTGCGTAGCTAAAGCTATAAAAAAAAATAAATTGTAAATAAAATTACAGGGTATGTGCTAGTCGCACAACTTCATAAGCTGTTAATTTAACAGACATTTAAAAATAAATTCAAGTTAAATTTCTATTTAACTTTTCTTTTACAGTGCATAACAGTTATTTACAGGGTATCTACTAGTCAGTCATGCAACATGCACAAATCAAAATGCTTGTTTTTGCCTTTCTGCACTTGTCAGTCGCAACGCGTGCACCATGCGATCAATCGCTCGCCTGTTGAATGTTGAACGATTTCTGATGCGATTTTTGATAGCTGCGACAGTGGCCGACGGTCAAAAGCGACCGACTGTTCGACTATTCGGCTGACGAGTTTTTTTTTTTATTTTTGGCCAGCCTAACACGCAAAGTGGCCAAAGAAATAAATAAATGAACAAATTGGGTGGCAATGTGGAGCATTGGAGCGCCCCCAAAAAATAAAAATAAACAAAACACCAAAAAAAAATAAAAAAAATATATATGCTAAAATATATTGTGCAATCTTTTATTTTATTTTGTTAATTTATTTTTTTATTTTTGCCAATTTTTTTTATTTTTTTTTATTTGAATTTTAGGGGCACGACCTGTCTGCTAACATTCAACCTTCAACATGCTGCACCCAGAGCACAGCTGCTGTCAATGAAGGATTCTTCGGAATTCCTGTTTCAATATGCTAATTAACTTAGAATGAGCTCAGCTTTTTTCAGGGGTTCGGTTCGTTAGAATTAGAGCTTAGCTTGAAGGTGTTACTGCTACTGCTGCTTGCTTGCTGGATACGCTCGCTTGACGTTGACGTCGCTGTCGCTGCTAAAGTCACTGCTGCTGCTGTTGAAGTCGCTGCTGCTGCTGCTGTTGAAGTCGTTGCTGAGGCGCTGATGAAGAACAGCCCCGGCCTGAATTAGACGACGTCAGCGAGCATGACAAGGTCGACACTTAAAGGTGTCGCCAATTATAATACCAGCTACCCCTTCAATCCCCTACCCCTCATACAGACAAGTACATAGACGCACTTGTACAAGTTTATTTGATTTTTTGGTAGTTGCAGTGAAAACTTGCACCAATTAACGCTTCAAAGGCAACTGTAAAAAATTGTATTGGCCAGCAAGCAGTAGTAGCAGCAACGGCAGCATAGCGGCTCATACAATTTTTGAACTGTGCTTCAACAAAGCGTAAACTTTTGTTTGAAATAGTTTATGATTATGTTTATGTTTATGTTTATAATTATAATTATTATTATTATTATTATGATTATCAGTATGATGATCATTATCATACTTATTATACTTCTTGTAAGTTTTATTCTAACTTCTTAGCTTGGTTCTAATTCAACTGCTCTACTAATTCGAGTGTCTTGCAGACTCAACACCAAACACCAAACATTTGCCTCTAATTGCGTGCACAGCGCGATACACTAACCACTGTAGGTACTTACAGCTATGTCAATGAATATGAGCAGTGGTAGAAAATAAGCAGAGGCATCATTTTCTTTCAAGCAAATTTTTATATTGCCAAGATTAACTTGCAGATAATTTTTGTAGTGTGACCATCGGTCTCTTCTTATGCTATTGCAGTATATAATGACTCCTCACGTTCATCACCAGCTTATGTTAATGTTAATGTTTATGTTAATGTTAATGTTAATAACATAACTAAGTCTTATGTTATTTACAGTACTATGTTAATTACAGTATATTATACAGTCGTGTCTCGATAATTCGAAATGGCAAGGGGATCATATTTTTTTTTTACGAATTATGAAGTATTTCGAATTATATTCAAATTATTTATTGAATTTCTTTTCAAGGGATCAGAAATGTTTACGAATTATTGAGAATTTCGAATTAACGGGGTACGAATTATCGCGACTCAACTGTATATTTACAATGTCTGATCAGGCTTCTTCTGCAACATTTTATACATAAATTATTCTTCTACTTCTTCTGCTTATGCTTGCTATACTCTAATGTAGAGCATTGCGAAGTCGACTTACTTTATAATTATGCAAATTTGCTTATTACATTTGAAGCTTTATAAACAATTTTCGTGAGTCATTGCCGACTATTAAAGGAAATGGCGGCAAAGACAAACAGAAAAAGAAGAAAAAAAAAAGAATGAGAGAGAGCAAGAGAGAGAGAGAGAGAGAGAGAGAGAGCAAGAGAGAGAGAGAGAGATAGAAAGAGAGATAGTTAATGCGCAACAGAGATGGCGAGACAGAGTGAAAAGAAGATTTGGCGATAACGATGGCGCAGCGTACAGCGCACAGTCAGCAAGGCAGCCAAGCGCCAGGCGTTCGAGCGATCAAAGAAAAATATAAAATAAATATGTACATATATAAAACACTTGAAATTTTAGTGTAAAACGTAAAGCGCAAAGCACAAGAAATAAAACAAAATTCAATTCAGTTCCAGGTGGGCGCAGCGTGGTGGTTAATGCCCCTAATGATGATAATTACGATATAATGATGATCTTTATAAGCGCCAAACTTGAGTGCGCCTCAAGCGTCAAAGTCAAAGTTTGTGCTGCTACAGTCGCTGCTGCTGCTGCTGCTGCTGCTGCTAAGTTCAAATCTAAATGCTGTAAATATCAACAGAAACAACAACAACAACAACAATAACAAGAGCAGCAGCAGCTCCAGCAACAAAAGACAAAAACTTACAAAAAAAAAAGCATCGCACTCTTTTGTTGTCGCTGAAGCGGCTGCTGTCGCTGTCGCTGCCAGCAGTGGCTGCTGTTGATGGCGGCAGCGCTGCTTTCTGCTCATCCGATGAGTTTCGAATACAACTAAATCAGAATTTTTATTCAGTTTCAATTGTTTAGCGAGTGCGGTTCGCGTCGCAGCGAAACGAAACGAAACACGAGAAACGAAAGCAGCTTGCAAAAAAAAACAACAACAACAACAGCCAAAAAAAAAAGTAGAAGAATATAAAAGTAAATGAAATTAAAGAAAGAAAGAAAAGAAAAGAAAATTGAAATTGCATTGCAGTTGTATGTGTGTATATGTGTGTTTGTGTGTGTGTAGCTTTGCGTGTACTTTCTTGTCATTAGCCGAAATATTCGCAAAGTGTCAAAGCGCAACGGAAGTTTGACTATCAAATGAACCGTTAGCTTTTGTTATATATTTCCTAGACGCTAATGTGACGACGCGTTGGCGTCGCCGTCGTCGTCGTCAAGCGGAAAGGCGTTAGAAATAAACTGAAAAACTTAAGTGAAATTTCCGCAAACTATTTTTTTTTCTAAACTAAGATTTTTTTTTTTTTGTTTTATTTTTCTTTCTTCATTTCTTATACTACTTAATTTTTTATTGTTGTTCTGTTTCTTATATTTTTTTTTTTTACTGCTTCTGCGGCTTAAATCTTTCAAGATGCTTGCAAAATTAATCATTTAATTTTTATACATTTTTCTCAAGCTGTCATAATAAATTAATTGCCGTTTTTTCTCCTCTATCTTCATCTATAATTAAAATTTTGCGGTTTGTTTTTTTTTTATATTTATATTTTGATTTTTTTTTTATATTGTTTTTATTGTTTGTTCTTTACAATTTGGCCAAGTGCGACGGCAATGATGGCAATTGTATTTACGCATTGTTGAACACTTTGTCATACTAAAAAAAACCAACACAAAAATTTTTACTATGTTAATTAGTCTTTGAGCCGAAAAAAAAAATACTTTGAACCGAAAGGTCATAGGCATCCTAGAATTTGTGATGTCATAAAAGGAAGAGCAATAGTTCAATGATTCATAGTTAGGTTATTCACACGCTAACACACACACACACACATACATAGAGATATAATTGTAAAAAAAAAAGATAATAATATTTATAATGCAAAAAAATCTTTGAGTCTTAAAGATCCCACATCTCATCTATTTAACGATCTGCATATTTTGGCAACATAATTAACGGTGAAAAGAATGTAAAAAGTAGCGAAACGTAACGCGAAAGCTAAAGAAATAAAACAAAAGCAAAAAATAAATAAAAAAAAATAAATAAAAAAAAATAGACAAGAAATGAAGCACGCGAACGTAACAAAAGAAAGGAAAAAGTAAAGTTAAGCAAAGAAAAGAAAGAAGAAAAAGAAACGTAAAAGAAAAGAAAAGAAAAGAAAGACAGAAGGTTTCTACGCGTCTTGCGCTTAACGCTGTCTTTCAGTTACAAAACTCGCGTCGCTTCAAACAGTTCAACTTCAAGATCTACAGATATCTTCAAGACTTTAAACACTTGAAATAATGTTAAAGGAAGTGAAATAAGTGACAACAACAACAAATAAATAAATAAATAAATAATTGTAGAAAATTGTAAAAAAAATTCTTAAGTGAAATATCTTTCACTCTATATATAGTAGTACTAGTAATATTAATAGAAAGAGATAGCTATAACAAATGCCAAAACTTCAGTTAAAGCTGGGAATTTTGCTGCCACTGCTGCTGCTGCTACTCTCAGCGCATTATATAGCAGCACTCACTGTGGATAATCAACTTGTTTCGGCGCGAAATGGTAAGTCGCTGTCTAGATATATTACTAGACTATATGTCTAGATATACTACTAGTCTAGTATATACTGTATATTATATAGTAGCTAAATTTTAATATTACGAAATTCTTACTAGTATTAAAGAATTTATTATTATTATTATGACGTTTGTTTCATTTCAATTGTTTTGAGACTTAATAACGGTTTTAATGAGCTCTATTATATGACAGGGAAAAACCAGATTTATATTTATATTTTTTTTTTTTGAGATGCTAACACGAAGTGTTTGACCGTCACTAGATCAAGCATCTGCTTGCTTGCCACTTAGATTTATTATTATAGTGCGGATCTATATTTAAAACTATTTTTTTATATTATATATATATTATATTATTATAGATATTTATATATTCATTAACAAAATGACCCAAAAACGAGACATATTTAATATAAATATATATAATAATAAATATTACTTATTTTATGTGCTAATTTTATAGTAAAAAAAAAAAAAACAAGTAAAAAATTTAATAAAAAAACAAAAAATAAATAAAACTACATCATGCATTATAAGCACAAGCTCAGACATAGCATATAGTATATAGTAATATGTTGCTATATAGTATTTGTTGACCTTTTTGAATTATTCATAGAATGTATAAAATGCAGAATTCTATGGGGCCACACATGGGTTAATCGCAGTCAACTGCGTCCACGCGGCACGCAAACCAAATAAAATTCAAATAAAATATGTAAAAATTTAAATAAAGAACAAAAAAAAAAAAAAACGTACTATTAACTATTGTGTCTATAAAGCAGATGCGAGAGAGAGAGATAGATAGAGAGAGCGAGTGAGATAGATTGAATAAAACTAACCTACCATACAGTAAAGCAACTGAAAGGAGTCCAACATGAAATGGCCTTGAAAGTGCAAGTGACGCCATCGGCAAATTGTTTTTTTTTCTGTATTTGACGTTCAGCTGTCGTACATCAAGTGTTTGGCAGTTCTTTTGCCACGCCCACAGCATTAGGACAATGGTAGATAGGCAGTTAATGCCTAAAGCATTACTCAAGAGTGTAGTGAACTTTTGATCAATTGCTATTTTGTAATTATACCCTGTAAATAAAGAGGAAGATGGCATGATAAGATTAGGCATGATGAACTATATAAAGTATAAAAGTTTACACAATATAGCTATAACTATCTATCATAACTGTCTTAGTCTTAGTAAATCTATAAGCCAATTACAGGGTATTCTATAGTCAATCATTAACGAAACTTATCTGTCTTATAATCATTGCAGATTGCTTTGATCGCCTCGCATTTGAGGCAATGTTGCCATTTGAGAAGACCTTCCGCACCGAAGATACCAATTCGGTAAAGATGTGCCAGGAGAAGTGCCTACAGGCGGGCGAGAAGTGCCAGACGATATCGTTCGGGTTAGTTTTTTTTTTTTTTTTGCCAATTTGCCAATTGCTGTTTTTTTTTTTTTGCTCGATTACCCAACAAACAATTTTAACTTTATGTTTGTTTTTGTTGCTATTGCTGTTGCTGTTGCAGTGTTCATCGACGCGGAAACGGCACATGTCAGTTGTCATCGGAACAGTATACTGGTACTGCACGACCAAGTGGCGTCATTTTCGATCCCGACTTTGATTTGTATACGCGTAAAACGAATTGCTTTGATTTAAGCGACAATTCGATTGCTCAGCTCGATGGTTCACCAAGTCCCATAAGTACAGGCGTAACTCCAGTAAATATACCTAATCGACCAATTGATGTCGGTAATGTGCCAGTTCTAGTTGTGAATCCAACGCCACATACAAATCATCCAGCTGATTTGCCACATCCAGTGCCACCGCCAACAAGTGCTGCTCCGCCAGGTGTCGGTGATCGTTTGTATTTCTCGCATGACATTTATCCACTCTATAAATATCCTACGCTTTATGAACACAATTATCCAGCACCCAATGAAGATTTCTATATACCCGGTGGCTATGCAGCCAATGTGCCTGAAGTGGATGAACGTTATCGACCCTCCTATGGGCCATTGGATGAGGATGTGCGTCCTACACCAAATGGTCCGCCACGTCCCATTTATGGACTTGGTTATGGTAATGGCTATAGTTATGGCACACCGGAACGTTATGCACCCACTACATTACGTCCTGCAGCTGCTGAACGTCCTAGTTATGCACCACGTCCGGACTATAGCAATGATCGTCCTGAATATCCACGTCCTTCAGCTGCCAGACCTTATGATCCTAGCTCAACGCCAGCTTCATATGGGCCAAGTATGTCACCACGACCCACTGATAGCTATAGTGGACATCGTGAGCCACGTCCAGATTATACCAATCGCCCCGATCCACCACAAAATGGCGGTGCGCATGATAATGGCTATGGTCCTGGTCCTATGGGACCTGGCTCATCTGCACGTCCGCCAGTCTATGACAGGCCACCGCCAAGGGATGAGTATATGCGTCGCAATGGCAGCGTTATGCGTCCAGATGGTTATAATGGCTATGATGATGATAAGACTATATCGACTTATTTTAATCCTGAGGATTATATGAATGGCAATAAAAGTAAGTGTTAGAGGAAGAGAGTAAGGGATATAAATACCTATAGGGAGATATAGATAAATTCTTCTCTAATTTATAGATCGTCCTATGCCTGGCGACAGAGATCGTGATCGTTATCCCATGGATGAATTGAATGGTAAGTAGAGCTACTAAGCAGCACATAATAACTCCAATGCCAGAACGTAACAAAATCCCAACTAATATTTTGGATTTGCGATCAGCTAACAGAATATGCAGAGGGTTTTGGAATTGAAGCGGTTCAACGTTATAGATCGTAACAACTAACGAAATTAGAATTAATATTAACATTGCCTACAATTAAAACTCATTACGTTTACGTGCGATAGACAGACCGGGGGAGTGAATAAAGTGGAAGCTGGGGCGCAGTTGACCCACATTTTTGTATGTATGTATATTTGTTTTCGGTCTTTTATTTTGCGTAACACAACTAAAAATCCATTAGCCAAGCACAAAAGCGCAATCTCTACGTTGAGAGTAGGTGGACAGAGCTTGTTGCATGTGCCCCAAAAAAAAAAAAAAAAAAAAAATACATGCTACTAAAAAAAAAAAACTAAAATAATAAAAGATAAAATATAAACTAAAGCTTTTGGTGTGGACAAAGTAAATAAATGATTAAAGCTGGCAAAAAAAAAAATATAAAATGTCGGTCAAAGTTGATGATAAATATGCTAGAAAAATGTTGACAATATCGATGGCTTTTTAAGTGTAATATATATATATATGATATATGATCATATGATCGCTTGACATATCGCTAAATAACTAACCTCAAATTAAGTTTTAAAAAAAAAATATTTTAATTGGACAACTTCTTGAACATGATGTCAGCCAAAGTTGTTAAAAAGAATTCCAAGAGTTGTCAACTACCAAAGATTAATGTGAATTCTAAAAAAAAAATTGCGGCAGTGCCAACTCATCAAAGAGTCATTTATATTATTTTTATTTTCGTTGGGGTGATCTAAATGAACTCAACTTCCTTTTGGATTATCTCGAGTGTGACGATAGAGAAGTACATGAACTTTTAGTTATAGTATAACATGTTATGTTATGTTATATTCATGTGTGTTCTATGTTTTTTTTTTTTCAATGGTGACATAAGCTTCAAGTTCAACTGACAAACTGCTCAAATGTAATTAAAGCTTAAGCTTCATGTCTGCGCTCATGTCTGTTAAAGTTAGTTAGTTGAATTTATTAGGCGTGGGACAGATCTTTGGTCTTAAGATAAGCATTATACGATTACGTATTTCAGAAAGGTCTTCGTAGTCTTAGCGGAAGTTTAACTTGGTTTTTTCTTCTTTTTTTTTTTTGTTTACTGCTAAAAAATTGTGCAAGATGTAAGTTGCACTTGAAGAAGCGGCATCCCCTATTGGCCCTCAAAATGAAACTGCATTGTATGCAAATCTGTACACAAAAAAAAAACTGCAGTTTGCGGTTGGCCATTGAAATGACAGCTGTGACATTGATTAAGAAACGGAAATGCGCTCAACTTCTCTAACTTTTTTGTGGCTCAAAACATGGCTCATACTAGAACAACTACATATGTAGAAGAAGAGGCACAGCATATCATAGCTATAGCTTGTTATGCATGTCTGATCAATGCAATTGTTTTGGCGCTTGATTATGAATTATGAATTATGCAAGTTATACTTAGTATGAAGTGCTACACTCTGGCAGCGTACTGCACTTCTAGACAGACTAAGAAGAAGCTACAAATGTAGAAGATTTGTTTGAGTTGTAGACAAGCTTAAGTTAAAGTATTTCTTTGTAAACTTCTTTTTAGCGCACTAAGTCTAAGAAAAGACTTGAGCAACAAACTTGCAGTTAAGCATAGTCTAAAAGAAGCTTCAGAAGAAGTAAATTTGCTGCAGTTGAAACTGCGGTAGAGTTTTTCAATATATTTTTTAGCTATTTATAGCAATAATTCTAAGATTTCTTCATGTTTACAGCTAAGAAATAAAAAGACTTAGACAACGAACTTACAGTTGAAGATTAACTTGAAGCAGCAAAAGTTTTAGTTATAAAATTATGCAAAATCCTTCAAAATACTTCAAAATACTCTATGAGGAAGCATTTCAGTAATGAAAAAGACTTAGACAAAAAACTTCAGATATAATGCTTAAGAAATTGATAAAAGCTACTAACGCATTGAATCTACTAAAAAAGATGCCACAAAAATTTAAATAGTGCTCTAAAAAAATATTTTTTTTTTTTTTTTGAATTTGCTTTTGATATTTTGTGGCATCCTTGAGTGACGTCACGCGTTTACGCTCTGTTGCCATTGTGCATCTAATAGTTGTAAGTATGTACTTAACTACCAGATGCCCCCATATTTTCATCTGAATTAGAGATAAGCATCTAATGCTACTGCTGCTGCTGCGGCTACTATCCAAAAAAAAAAAAAAAATACTCATTAAAAATCTCAACTCAAGGCTCGTAACGACGCCCCGCCGTTGGGCAAAAATAACTGAACAATACGACAAGCGGCGAGAGAACAAACTTTAGAAACAGACACACAAACAGACAGACAGATAGATAGACAGACAGACAGACAGACAGTAGAGATAGAAGCGTAACACAAAAAGCTCTCGCCCTTGCCGCAAAGCTTTTTCGTAGATTTTTTCACTAACTGGCGGCGAAAATCGCGCGCGGTTTTTTTTGTTGTTTTTGTTATTTTCTAATATCATATAAAACCGCAAGCTTGACCACAGCAGATGCTCAGTCGCCATTAGAAACGCCATCATTGCGCGTCGATAGCTGTCGCCGGAAATAAACATCGCGTATCCTGTTCTAACATAACATATGCGTGTCTGAGAGAGTATCAATGCACAAAGTGTATGTGTATGTGTGTGTATCTGTGTAATGGCTGCTATTGCTGCGCCTGCGTTCATTTGACATTCAAAACTTTATGTTGATTGTTTTACCGTGCGGTTACGTAACCATTGAGCATCATACAACAACAACGACAACAACAAAGAGAAAAATACTAAATAGAATTAAAAGCAAATTCTATTATATATATATAAAAAATATCAAAAAATTTTTACGGATTTTTAGTGCTTCGTTGAGCGCGTTCCAATGCGGTTGCATAGCATATTCACTGCTGCTTTATTGCTGCCAGCAATGTTGTTGCCGGTACTGTTGCTGCTACTGTTGAATTTTCACAATGTTAGCGGCAAATTTGTTAGTCCTACGCGTCACAGTAGCACTAGCGATATAAGCAGCACAATTATCATTGTGGAAGATGCGAAAGGTAAGAGAAAGAATATTAATTGAGGGCGAACATCATAAAGTCGGTCAATGCACTGGCAAAAAAAAAATACAACACTTAAGACACTTTTCGTGCGTATTAAACGTAATTTGCATAATTTGCAAAAAAAAAAAAAACACGAAGAACACCGCTAAGTAGAATTTGCCCCGCTAAAACACACACACAAAAATAGCAGCAATTTATTAGAGATTAACTGATGCGAAGGTTAAACGGTTGCTACTGCTGCGCTCGCTGCTAGTGTTAAAGTTGAAATTACGCTTAGAGTTGTGCGTGTGGTGAGTTTTGCTGCGTGACACGATAACTGCAAGCTGTGTACTAGTCCTGCAAGCTGTAATACGAAGTTATCGAAGCTTTCAATTGCAATCGATGCAAAAAATACCAAAATACTAATTAGGCAATTTTATTTGCAAAACTGATCAATTTGTGTTATCGATAACGCAAAGATATCGTTGTGCTAGATAAATACGTTAAGGACAAATAAAAGTCAAATTTGTAATTAAAAGTAAAAAACCCTGAAAATGTTTCTTGTTCATTTTCGTGCTCATCTTGTGCTTCAATAATTTTATAGACACACGCTCATCTCTAGTAGTTGTGGGAGTTATATGTCTAGGGAAGACACTCTAAAGTGTCCGCTAGCGTCGCAAAAACATGACTTGAACATAATTTACAGCAGCAGCGGATGTGACGGCAAAGTAAAAAACAGAAAAAAAAAAACAAGAAACAAAAGCAGCAAAACAATAACAACAACATGAAGCAACAGCTACTACATAAAGTGGCCGATCTTGGAGTTCTGGCCGCGCGTTTCAAACGCTTCACTGACTTCTATGTTTTGCCAGCAACAACAACAACAACAATGGCAACAACTATGTATTTTTGTCTTTCGTTGTTGTTGTTCTTGTTGTTGTTGTTTTTACTATTTCGGCTTCCATTTGATTTCTGCATTTTTTTTTGCATCTTCATCTTATAATCTTATTGCAGCCTGCTTCCGGCGTGTCTTGGCGGGCAAACGTATCTCTCCGCATTGGGTGCGTCGTTCCATCTCCTGCGAACGAGTTGAGGAATGTATGCGAGAATGTGGCCATGAGAAGCGTTTCATGTGCGAAGGCTTTAACTATCGCCTGGATCCCTCTGGACATGGTCAGGGCGATTGTGAACTTATCGAGATGCCGCTATCCCAAATGGATCTCTATTCTAGTGCCAATCGACGTGATTCGAATCTTTTGAGGCATCCAGATTATGATTATTATGAACGGGATCGCAATGCGCCCGGCAGTTGTCGTCGAAATATCTGCCAGGATTGCTCCAAGGGACCAATATCAAGTAATCCTGTTTACTTTAAACCCAGCAGCAGTGGCAGCGGCAGCTATAGTGGTGATCGAGATCATTATCGTCCACCGTCGTCGCCACATAGCACAGCTGTAGATCATTATCGTCCACCAGGCAGCTCATATGAGCATCGTCCATTCTCTACAGATTATCATGGCTCCTCACACTCATCCTCCTCTTCATCGTCATCATATGAATTCTCCTCGCATAGTGGTGGCTCCGGTTACTATGGACATACACCGCCCAGCAGTTATGGTGATCATTCCGGTTCACGTCCAGACTACATAGATCGTCATGATTTTGGACGTCCAGAGCCACCGCCACGTTATAGACCAGATCGCTGGGAAACGCTGCCTAGCAGCTCAGGCTACGATGGTTCCGTCTACAGACCGCCAAGACCAGAAACTGATCGCATTGACAAATATCGACCATCTTATCGACCTGGCTCAGATTATTCACCCTACCGTCCACACGAACCTAGTCGACCAGGTCCACCGGCCACTGGGCCAGCACATAATTATCTGGATCGCGATGGACCTGGTTTGGGACCGCGACCAGATTCAGCATATAAGAAACCAGCGAAATTTGTGCCTTATCTCATTGGTGCCGAAGAGAATTGGGGCAGCTACGGTGGCAGCTATGGTGGCAGCAGCAGCAGCAAACATAGCTCAAGCTCAAGTTCCTATTGGGGATTAACAGAATCACAGCGACGCAAGGATCAACATGATTTCAATTACTTTGAATTGGGTCCAGCGCATCGTGAACCGCCACGTGAATCAAATGCTGTGCTACGTTATCCTGGCTCCAGCTATGACTATGATTATCCGCGTCTGCGTAACGATTACCGACAGCAATGGACGCGACGACCAGGACCAGATGGTGAGTAAACTTTCCAATAGCTTAGCTCAGCTGACATTCAAGCATCTTTCTTTGCTTTCACTATAGAATGTTCGGCCAAGACCAGTGAAGGTTTTCGGCTGCACAAGACGGCAGTGAAACATGCATACAATGTGCCAACATTAACGGAATGTGAACGCCTTTGCTCGGATCAACGTCCCAGTTTCATTTGTCATACATATAGCTATCGCTATAATCAAGCTGGACGCGATAATTGTATGCTCTGCGATCGTCCAGTTAATATGCTTGACTATTATGTGGATATAGAACCAGATCGTGATTATGATATCTATTCCATGGCCGATGATATGGATGTCTGTCGACAATCACCACGTCGTAGCGATGCTGGTCCCAGCACTGCACTCTCCGATCCACGTAATGCACGTAAGTTCCGCAAGAGAAATTCTAAGTAAAGCTTTAACTAATCTTTTACTGACTTGCAGAGTGTTTCTTCCGCGCCATTGATGCCACACGTTTCTTCAAGTCCATAGTCAGAGATTCATTGACTGTGCGCACTGTGGGTGAATGTGAAATGGAATGCATACGTTCCAATAAGTTCACCTGTCGTGCCTTTGCCTTCCGCTATGGCCAACAGCGACATGCAGGCGTCATTGACAATTGTCAGCTAAGCGATTGGCCTGTGCGTGATATGGATAAGGAGCGACATCTTATCTTAGATGCAGCATTTGATATTTTTGAACGTGCCAGCTATGGACATGGCTGTGAAATTCAACCCATTGTCGATGAGAAACATAAGAAACGTAGGTTGCTCAAAGCAATTCTTACAAACTGAAACTAATTCTCTTTTCGCTGTTTTGCAGTCTGTTACTTGGGCTACGGTTCGCCAGCCCGTCTACTGCCGCCAGCTATAAAGAAAGTAATCTCACTACCGTCGGAAATGGACTGTAAAAAGGAATGTATACGTTTCCGTGAGACTACGCCCTTCAAATGCTATGCCTTTAGCTATGGGTAAGTTTAAGGCACTTGTCTAGTAGCTATGTTTAACTATGACTTTGATTTTATTTTTACCTAGCTCCCATGGGAATTGTGAAATGTCAGATTTGGATCAAACAGAATTAAAACTTGATTTACATTATACACATACAAAGGATCGAGATTATTGGTTGTTTGCATGGAATCCTTTTGATTGGACATGTCGGGATAAAGTTAATACTATTGGCGGTTCGCGTGTTAATAATGATCGACGCATGGATATATTCCGTGAACCTGGTAAACTGACTATCTTAACCTGTTGCACGTCCATCATTGTGTAAATAATCTCTTGGAATGTTTTCCAAAAAAAAACAAAAAAAAATATCCATAAAAAAAATAAGAAAAAAAAAAACTAACTTAAAATAATTTTTATTCGTAATTAGTTTTTGTATGTTTTTGTGTGTAATTTAGTTTTGTAATACGGCGGATAATGTATATATATATATATATAATTGTATAGTAGACGAATCCAATACTCAAACCCCCCTCCCTTATCTGGCAATGACCCCTCGACCCTTTCATCAATCCATACACTGTGTTAAGTACTAACCACAGTTCTTGCATGTTCTGTTAAAAAAAAAACGAACAAATTTTAAATTTAGTTAAAAATAAAAATTTTAAATTTAAATTAATTTTCATCGCCATTGCCTAAACAAAAAAAGGAGACGTATCCTGGCGTCATTATACTGTTGCGGGTAAACCATGTCGTCGCAGCAGTCCATGCGCTAAAAATATTATCACTGGTTTCTATTCATGTGAAACGGATGGCGCTGAAGTTGGCTCATGGGATTATTGCTGCAAAACGGATCATCCATGTGGCTATAGTCGTGGTTTTGATTATCCTTGGTAAGTATACACTGATGCACTGCAGCATTATTTATTACTAATGTTTTTTCTACCAACTTTAGGTGTTTTGTTGGCGATGAGGCGGATCAATGGCGCAAGTGTAGTGATCGTTATTATCCTGGCGCTGGCCACAATATAAATAACGGCACCAAATCCAGCAGCACACATTCAAATCTTGGTCTGCCCAGCACAAAGCAGAAACATAAAAATTCAAAGCCACATCAGCCAATCACATCGGCAAGCAGTGAATATACACAACATCCACCAAGACCTGGCGGCCTGCAGAGTCTTAGTGATTTTGCAGCAGCACGTCTTTGGCCTGTCACATATCTGTATAGCGAGGGACCGCCAAATGCCACTGAATTTAGTAATTTCGTTGATTGCAACAAGGAGACGTGTTAGCGGCATGCAGCATATATAAGCTTAACTTAAAATAATTTAATAGCTCTTCCTTATCAGATTTTTCAAAATAGTTCTAAGTGTAATTCCCGCTTCCCTCCGTCCACATCATTTAGCTCTAACAATGACACATGCATGATAAAAACACACAAAAAAAAATCCCCACATAGAAACGTTCTCATCATTTGTCGTTGTGATTTTTCAATGAGATTGAATGTCATTTTCCGTCATAATCACACAATTAACTTATTAATTTTAATAATCAAGCTTACGTGCTAACGATAAATTTTGTATCTTATGTATTTAAGTTGAATGTACGATTATTAATAAAAAAAAAATAAAAAACAAATATATAAACAACAAGTTAACTGCGCTGCAGTTGCAACGTAATTTTCAATTTAAATTCAAATTATTTAAATACACTGCAAATTTAATTATCATTTGCATGCATAGCATTCAGCTTTTGTCAACCAACGCTGACTAATAAAAGTATGCAATCATTTTTGCAATTACAAAATGCAGTTTGGTACATTTTTAAATTTATCTACTACGGTCACACTATAAGATTCAAACAGCTGACAAATATGATAATTGTGCAATAGTCGAGCAGCGTGCTTCTATTTTGTAAATATATTTATTTTTTAAATTAAATTAAGCACAAAAATGGCCAACTTTAAAGCAAGAAATCTCTTAGCTATTGGAGCTACTGCATTCAGTGCATTCTATCTGGGCTCCTATACAGAACGCCGCCTTGCAAATCAAAATGGAGCAGAGCACTTAACTCGCCTACCCGGCTTACCAGTCTTTTCTACTGTCTCAGCCGCTGCTCTAATTCCTGCCTCTGAGAAGAATGTTACGGCTACACCATCACGCGTTGGACAAATTATGAAATATGGTTTTCCCGGTCTAGATCATGTACGTTCCCAGACTGACTATGTGCTGTCCTACGATAGACGCAATCGTATTCCTCACTGGGTATTTGAACATTTGACAGCCGCTTCGGTGGCCAAAAATGATGAAGTAGATCGTGCGAAATGTGACTTCCGACCCGATGAAAGCATACATCCCTATTTCCGGGCACAAAATACAGATTATCGTCGTTCGGGCTATGATCGTGGTCATATGGCTGCTGCCGGTAATCATCGACTACTGCAAAAGCATTGCGATGATACTTTTCTGCTCTCCAATATGGCACCACAAGTCGGCCAGGGATTCAATCGTGATGCATGGAATAATCTTGAAACGTATGTGCGTAAACTAACGAAAACCTATAGCAATGTCTATGTCTGCACTGGTCCACTCTATCTGCCGCACAAAGAGAATGATGGCAAAATGTATGTAAAATATGAAGTAATTGGCGCCAATACTGTGGCAGTACCTACACATTTCTACAAGGTAATTGTCAGCGAGGCAGCTGATGAGAAACTACACATGGAGGCATATGTGATGCCCAACAAGGCGATAAGCAATGATACACCACTAAATGTTTTCCAAGTGCCACCAGAGACAGTGGAACGTGCTGCCGGCTTATTATTCTTCGATCAAATGAATCGCAAACAATTGGCGACTATTAATGGCAAAAAAGTTTAGTTAAAATTGAGAATCAAAATTTAGGTTTTAGTTTTTAGTAATTTGTATTTTCTTAGTTATTGTGAATAGTTTTTGTTGTTGTTTTTGTTGCTTAATTTTGTTTCTTTTGCAAAGAATTTATCCATTGTGTTTTTTTTTTCAATTAATAAAGTAAACAATTAATACAGAGAATATACAAATATATATATAGATATATTATGTATGAAGGAGGAGGAGAGGAGCTTGGTGTGAAGTGCATAGAGAAAAGCAAACAAAGATGCTAAGATGTATGTATGTGTATGTTAAATGTATGTGTGTGTGTGTGCGTGTGTTTACATATTATTCTTGGAGCGCACATCATCAATCTTGAGTATCATCTTAACCAACTGTGTGGATAACAGAATTTGTTGCTTCTTTGAGTGCAAGGACTCGACAACATTATGATTCTTCATATCCGAATCACCAGTTAACATGCAATCAACACCCAAACTTGGTTTCTTCTCAGTCACTTGGCTAGCCTTGAGTTCTGATAGTGTTTCAATTGGATGCAGACCGCTATTCTCGGCCAATGCCAATGGAATACTCTCTAGGGCAACGGAAAATGCACGGAATGCATATTGTTCCAATGTTGATAACTGATCAGCTTCCTTGGCAACAGCCAATGAGCAACTAATTTCAGCAGCGCCACCACCATAAACAATACGCGAATCACGAACGAGGGAACGAACCACACAGATGGCATCATGAATGGAACGTTTTGCCTCGGCAATAATCATGGCATTGCCACCGCGCAAGAATATAGTCACAGCCTTTGAGTTTTTGCACTCCTCAATGACCAGCATTTTATCCTTGGATGTGCCAAAAGCTGCAAGGCAAAAAAAATCCATTGATCAGTTAGGATTAACATTGAATTTTATATGTTTATAACTTACCCATTTCACGCACTAAGCCAGCTGTGCCCAATTTCTCGGGTGTTAGCTCCTCAAATCGTGGCACAATACGACCACCTGTTGCAATGGCAATCAGTTCAATCTCTGGTCCACCAACCCAACGCACAGCGGGCAATTCTTGTTGCAACAACAAATGATTGGCCTCATCATCGAAACCCCATTGGCAAATGGCCAAAGTGGCACCGGCATCCTTGACCTGCTTAACCATCTGCGTGAATTTCTCTTGTTCGTATTCGCGCAGTGCTCTGTAATCCTCTGCTGAGGTAACATCCAACTTATGCTTGGTCTTTGGCTTCGGTGGCTCAAATGGGCAGGTGAGGATAGCCAATTTAACATTCTTCAACTCCTTGGGCATCTGCGAGTGGCTCAATGTCTTATCAACAATGACACCCTTGACCAGAAGTGAATCTTCCATGCGTCCACCGACTTTAGTTTCAATTTTGATCAATTCAAAATTGACATCCTTCTTTTCAATGTCGGCAACATTCAATACAGCATCTACAGCCATCTCGGCCATTTGACGATGACACTTGTTAACAATTTTACTGCCCAGTGTTGTCATGGCAATCTGAATGAGCGGCTCCTTGTTGTTGGGATCAATTGGGAAGGGTTGAGCAATGGCATCCAATTGCTTGATAGCACATTGTGCAGCTAATTCAAAGCCATCGGCAATACGAATTGGATGAATACCACGATCAATCAGACCTTCAGCCTGCTCCAACAATGCACCAGCTAAGACAACGACTCCAGTAGTGCCATCGCCAATTTCATCGTCCTGCGACTGCGACAGTTGTACCATTAACTTGGCAATTTCATGATCCACCTCCATGAGCTTCATGATGGTGGCACCGTCATTGGTAACAGTCACATCGCCATCGGGACTAACCATAATCTTGTCCAGACCCTTGGGGCCCAGCGATGTTTTCAGCGTCGAGGCGATTTGACGCGCAGCCATAATGTGCGTCTGTAAGTAAATAAAAGAAGAAGCATTAGTTTCATACAAGACGGCGCGTGACTCAGCCGGCAGCAGGGGTAAACATCTGTTCTAACCTCAACATGTCAAAGTGACGTCACAGTGTGCATATTATATTATTTTAATTCATTGTATTAAATGTGCAGTAAATTAACTAATATTGAGACTTTTGCATTATTTATTTATATATAAAAACTTTAATTTGAATTTATATTTTTATCTACTGCAGATGCCGGCTGCAAGAAGAACATCTGGAACTTTCCGTCTGTGATGCGTCATGTTTTTAATACTAACAAAAAATATATTTAGACAAAACAACTTTAACATGTCTTAAACAACATATTCACAACTACTATAATTATATATCCTTTATAAATTGAAGTGAATAGATAAATTTTAATTTACCTTGATAGCATCTGTTCCTGTGATGCGCTTTTGCTGCTCCTGATCGCGCAAAATTATAAAAGGCCGACCATATTCGTCGAACGCGAACGTTCCTGGAAAGGCGCTCATTGTTTTTTAGTTAATTAGAACGGAGATTTAATTGTATTTTACAGATTAAATTTGCTTTTTCCCAAATCGAAACGCACAAAATTGACGGGCAAATGCTGTTGGTGACACTACTCGAACAATTGCTATCGACTACAATATCGATTACACGAAAATAAATACTTATGCTTTAAAATATGCATAACATAATTCAAATCGATATATCTTATTTAATCGATAATTGGATAAAAATTTTAGCTTATATCTTCATATATATGTTGAATGCTAGCTTCTACGAGTTTTTAAATTCAAATTTAAGATATATTGTTTCCCGCAAAACAATTATTATTTATTAATAAATATCATCAGTCTACAATAATAATTTACATTCAACATTTTTAAATAATGTGCACTTTCGATAATCAAGAAACTTCGATTGTTAAGCTCTAACATTGAAGCTTAATGTTAATAACATTTCAACAAAATGTTATGTTTTGCACATATGTATGTGTGCGAAGTGTAAGGTGAACAACAACAGCAGTGAACGGCAGTTTCGTCATTGCATTGAAATTTCGTTCGATTCATATTCAATTCAGCAGTCGAACTAATCAGATCGCAAGTGCAGAGTTTTCTTAAACGCTTATTGCTAAGCTAAAAGCAGATTTTTTTGTCCAAAAAAAACCAAATTTTTGTTTCTTTGTGCGTTAAGTTGCAACCATTAAGTGTAAAAATGCCATCAAACATGAATAATAAACTGTAAGTAATGGTTCCAATGAGCCATCATAGTGCAAATAAAATCGATTTTGTAGTGAAAAAAAAAAAAATAAAAGAGAATGAAAATAAAATAGTGCACGGGTTCCGTAACAAAACGGACCCAATCCAATTGGTGGCATATAAGTTAAATTAGTAAAATAAAATTTATGGCAAGTTTTTTTAGTGGTGCCTAAGTTTAAGTGTAATAAGCTAACAAAATTTCGTGTCGGTGGTGTTGGTGGAGTAGCATTAATACAATTAAATTATTGCACGAATATATGTATATACAACATACATGTATACGGGACTATTGTATAAGTATGCAAACATGTGTACATTTATACAAACATAACACATATGTATTTACGTCAAAAAAAAAACAACAACATATGTACTTGGTTGTATGTATGTATATATTTCAGCAACACTGTGTACGAGAGGCTAAAAGAGAAAGAACGTACATAACCCCAAACAAAGAAATAAGATAATGTGCGAAGAGTAGGTAAAGTAATTAATTGATTTCGAAAAAATGTTCTTTCAATGTACGTTTGTTTTTTTGAAATGAATTTTTTTACTTTATTTTTTGCATATTTTATTTTGTTTTTCTATTCGTAGCAGCCATCTTGTTGGTGGTACGTGGTTGTCACCCCGACAAGCAGCCCAGAGAGAGAGAGTGGAGACGAGAAATAAAAATATATTTACATATAAGTAAAAAAGGGGACGCTAATAAATATTTATTAACGTTCAATGTATTCGTTCATTTAGTAAATACACAGCAAAATTCAGCATCATACATATATATATACATACATTGCATACGTACATATATTATAAACATTACATTGTTGACACGCATTGTTCAGGACATCTGGCAACGCCGTGTTATTTCACGTTCATACTCA
This sequence comes from Zaprionus obscuricornis, assembly GCA_037044475.1. Classification (NCBI taxonomy): domain Eukaryota; kingdom Metazoa; phylum Arthropoda; class Insecta; order Diptera; family Drosophilidae; genus Zaprionus; species Zaprionus obscuricornis. Next base: position 25,004 of record JBAMBR010004467.1, on the reverse strand, counting down.
TATTCATTAATTGCCCATTTAAATTAGATTCTCACTTTTTTTTTAAGTTTGTGTGTGTGTGTGTGTTATTGAACCATATTTTATTTATTTGTTCTTTGTTTTCGTTGAAAGTCATTTTTAATTGGTTGTATATACTATATATGAACTAGAATTAATGCATTGCAATTTTACCCAATTGTCATGCAATTTCAGTTGTTGTTGTTGTCGTTTTCGTTGTTCGTCAGCGCCAACTGGAACTTTCTAGGTAGCTGTAAGCAAACAAACGGAACATTCGTGAATGTCACATTTGGTTTGTGTGTGCATATGTACATAATTACAGTTATTACGCGGTAAACAAAATGACTTTATTGGTTTGCCCTTATCTCAGATTGTTGTTAGTATCCAAGAGAGCAGGCAGCAACGTTCATTGTCGCATTGTTTGCACTCTACGAACTCTTATCTCGTTGTCAAAACAAACAAAACGCTTAAAAAAAATCTTTTTGACTCATATGACTTTGTATTGTTATTGGTCGTCGCTGCTGCTTGCAATGCAGCGAAAATTGTCTAATAAGAAAAAAATGGACCAGAATTGAAACCGGTTTGTTTACTCGACTGTTTCATTTTTTTTTTATTGTCCAATTCTGTGTTGTTGTTTACCATCCGGTTGATGAAAGCGTCTTCATCACAGGGTGCATCAGATCTTTTGTACACTGTCAGCCATTGCGCGCTTTAATTACGTCATAAAAAAACTCAACTCACAGAGGCGCGCACACAAACACACATACAAACGCAACAAACACAGGGGCACTGTGTTTTTACAAACAACGGAAAATTCCACTTGCAACAACTCAGTTGTGTATCAAGCACAACTCGTTACTATGTATGTATGTTTGTATGTTTATATGTATGTATGTATGTACAAAACAATTCATATTGTTGAGGCAAGTATTATAAATAGTGGGTCAATCGACTAATAGAAATTTAAGAGAGCATTTGTGCACTAGAAATTTTGCTGACTCACATTCAGCACAGAGTGTTGTCTATACATATGTATGTATGTATTTTGAAACGGATGCATTTGTGCTCTTGTATCATCTACTTTAACTAGCACTTCAAACGTTTAAAGAGCCTTCTATATCTTATCTTATAATCAGCTTTATAAAAGTGTCGACTATCTTATCGCTTCTGTCTTTTGTTATTGCCATAATAATACAACACTAAAAAATTACTTGTGTTTATTTTTATGACTGTTTTTCTTCATATTTTTCGTTTTATTATTCGAAATCTCAAGTTGTGTGTTTGCATATGGACATAAAGTTCATCTGTATGTGTTTAAAGTGCCTCATAATTTGTTCAACTGTCTGTTTACTTTAAGCTAGTATCTAGAATTTCTGTTTCTATCTTCATGTCATGCATTGTTTACTGACAGCCTCAGCTAGCTGTCCGTCCAATTGACTTGTGTACATAGGCGACCCAATTTACGTACAAAGAATTTATAGTTACCTTTTTTTTTCTTTTTCTTGTTATCTTAATGATTAAAAAAAAAAATTGTCATATACTTAAGTTTGTACTTAGTCTTAGACATTGTCACGTGAGGTTTTTTTTTTTCTTCGTATTCATCATTAAAGTTGTATCACAAAATACTTTAAATTCAACATTGATTTGCATAAAAAAAAAAAAAAAAGTTTCGAATTTCGTTGTGTGGTGCGAAACGTGAGCAAATACCACAAACATATGTGTATATGTATATATATAGTATAAATACTCTTAAATACATATAAACATTCAATAACTGTATATTTCAATATAAATCGCTTGTCGTCTCTTTCAAACATATGTATGTACGCAGACAGACGCACATGTCAATGCATGTGTATTAGAGCTTTTGTTCACTCACGCACACATGAGTATAAATACTTATTTACATTTTTAACAATCGCCAAATGGCAGACTGCACGTCACGTAGCCAGACGTCGATTGTACGATAATGAATTATCGTTATCGGTTTTATTATTTGATCTACTTTTCGACAACGAATTTATTATTATTTTTAAATGCGAATTTGTTTTTGCTTTGAAAAACATGGCGCACGTGCAATGCCGCCGTAGTACGCAATTATAATTATTAATAAACTTCAAGCACGACATAAATAAATAAATAATTGAACCATGCAGACTTGTATGTTTGTAAGTAAATTTTTATTTTATTTCTTGGCTCGTAATTTAATTTGTGAAGCAAACAACAAAAAGGAAAAAAAAAAACCAAAATCGACAATTATATTTATAGCGGCTCTTTTGCAATATAATATAATACATACATATATACATACCATATGTATGTATTTGTATTTATATTTGTTTATTTGTTCGGAAAACAAAATTGGTGACTACAAAGCAGCAGCAGTCACCGTCATTTGGGCCGCCGTGCAAATGTAATTAGTTTATTTTATTTTTCTTCTTTTTTTGCTACAATTTTTACCACTTGTTTGTTTCCCGAGCTTCTTTCGCTGCCATTTACAACAGTAGCAGTAAAGCATTCTTAAAGAACCTTCGAAAACTAGATGTCTAAATTATACCCATAGACAGTTGCCGCCCCACAACTGTAAACTGTTTTAATACCCGGTTCTGGCCACAAGGTACAGCAGGAAATGCATATAATGCCAATAAGAAAGGGGAGCTGATCAATACCATATAGAATATATGCATGTATATTCGTGCTGAGGATCAACAGTCGAGTCCACTAGACTATGTTCGTCTGTAAGTTTGTATAAACATTTAGATCTCGGGGACAATAAGAGACTAGAGACTGCAGGAAGCTAATATCTTTGATCGCATGAAAGTTATTTTATGTACCGGGTATCATATAGTCGTATAGCACACTCGACTGTACCTTTCTTACTTGTTGTTTTATATTTATGCCTATTTAAGCACTGAGCGTGCCTAAACCCAAACGCAGCCACAGCCCCCGAACTATGCATTGAATAGAGTAAAGTAGTATATATCTATTGTGCAAGTGTGTCTATGTGTGTGTCTGTATGTGTTGCGAGGCTCGACTGTTGTTTGTCTATGTGTATGTGTGTATGTATAGAGCTATATTTGTGTGCGTTTATACTAAATCTTTTTTGAAATAAATGATGCCACCTTCATTTGGATGCCGTCAGTCGGCAGACAAACGCTCAACGCTTCGCTACAACAAGGCTCGGGAAAGCAATAAACAGACAGACCAGACAGACACACAAATCAAATACTAAACGTACATATTATCTTTATTGTTGTAAAAAAAAAGAAAAGAAAAAAAAAAACCAAGTTGAAAGCCTTTTCGATGTAAAAACTACTAGACTTCATTTTTTGTCTAAGCGTAAACAAACTGTGATAACGTAATTAATAAAAAAAAAAGAATAGACAACTACAAGCAACATAACTGTGATTTATATACGTAACAAAACGCACAATAATAATAATAATACATATACATTTACATACACAAACATATTTATATATTGACTCAAAGTGATGGCATTGCAACAAGATGAAGATAAACAACAATTATTGTCACCAGACTCTGCTGGTTCAGAGGATCATCAATTTAGGTATGTGATGATGACGATGTTGATGATGATGATGTTGGATGGAAAATGTGGAAAAACATTTGCATGTTGCTTTTATTTGTGCGCTACTCAATAATTGAAAAATATATTAAATGTGCACGTGCAATCAATTTGTATGGTAAAAACTTTCTTAATTCAATTGCATTTCCACATGCCACTGCCCAGCACCAGCACGCGGTGTCTGGCTGGGCTGGGGCTGTGTGGAATTCTTTTTGCTGCTTTCTCTTGCACTGCCGCCGCTGCCGCTACCGTTGTCGTCCGCCCACTATACGCTATTTTGTTTTGCGCTCAATATCAAACGTTTGCCAAGTGCGCAGTTTGTTCAATTGGCAACAATAAACGTAAGCAACAACAACAACAACAACAAAAAAACAATAATTCTTATATATATATATAAATATATATATATTTAACTGTCTGTGCTCATCACCGGGCCCCGGCATCGAGTATTTTTCTTTTTTTTTCATTTCTCTTCTCTCTCTGCTTTTTAATGTTTGTCTCTGTCCTAGTCTCCTGTTTTTCTTCTCTCTTCTGTCCCACTAAATGTTAATTAACCTGAAAAAATGGAAACCAAATGAAATGAGCGAATAAATGAATAAAGAGAGCTGTCCGTCGACAGTCCAGTAACGATTGTAATACTGTCATGGAATTGCTCTCTTTGAATGATATTCGACGTTGCCCAAACTAACACAATAAATATATATGTATTTATAATCTTTAATTTCTGTCATTTGTCTTAAATTAATTTGTTGTCTGTCTATTGTCCAAAATTTTTTTTTTCGACATTTTTTTTTAGCGAATAGCGAAATGAAGAGAGCTATCCGTCGACAGTCAAGTTGAAACATATTGTAATACTGTCATGGAATTGCTCTCTTTGTATAATATTCGAAATGCGGCGATATATATATCTATACGTATATATTTCTATTTATCCAATATCTCTTATTGTACAAAATGTCCCATTTTATTTTTATTATTGGTGTTGGATTCTTACTCTCTTTCAGCAGGCAATAAGATGAAAAACTACAATTAAAGTTTACTTCGTTTTTTTTTTTCATTTCCATTTCTATATTGTTTTCATCGACAATAGTATAATCAAGAGGTTCTCCAATATTTTTTTTTTTATGTCCCGCCCGCTATTAGTAATAGTTTCCCCTAACTTATATTGTAGTATGTGATTTCTACTTTTTTGTCATCCTACAAGCCACCGCGACCACGTCCACCAGTTGGACCACCTTGCCATGCACCACGTCCACCGCCACCTGGTGCCCCTGGTGGGCCACCACCGCCTCGTCCGCCACCCGGTGGTCCTGTGCCTCTACCTCGACCACGCGCTGTAAAAGAAACAGACGCATTTTAGTATAATATCCGCAAAGTCATAAAATACACACGCATATAATTCGTAATGCACGACTCACCCTGTGCTCTAAGTATTGCCGCTTTGCCTCGACCAGCCGTCCCACCAAGACCTTTGCCGGTCTGCTTTTTAAACATCGGCGCATTCTTTAACATGTCGGGTAATATGAGAAAACGAATCTTTGAACCACGTATGTAGACATTTTCCAAGTTAGCCGTGCGTCCATCTCTGTAGGTAACCGTAATTTGTGTCATTTGACAATTCATATTGTCTTCTGCTTCAATTAATTTGCCGCGGTACACTTCACCGGTGATTGTCTCACATGTTATTATGTGTCCCTCTGCTTCGTGCAAAACTTTAATAGGTACACCAATCGACATGATTGTTGATGTTCTTCACTTTTAACTAATAATTAATAATATATTGATTTTTTTCTTTTAATATTTCTTTTTTTTCCACCGACGCCAGAAATTTTCGCTGTTTTTTCTTTGCGCAAACGTTTACGAGTGAATGTGTATGAGTGTGCGACAGCTGCCTGTGCTGTTGCCGCCATGCTGTGGTGAAAAAGTGTGCATGTGCGCAGGGTTGTATTTACTCATGGCATAGTTGCATGACTTATGTTTATCGTTATCGTTATAATATAATCGAGGTATTAAATGACAAAATTCCAGATAAGTGGCGGGACTTTCTTATCTCGATAAATATTCGTAAAAAAAAAGCTTCTGCGTCATAAAAAATGTGTTTAATATTTGATACGGTTATAATAGCGATAAGCTAAGCCTTGTTAACATTGAGTAGATTTATCAGTTTAGCATAAACTTTTGTGCCGTTAAGCTGTTTCGTGCATCTAGCCACCAATTGTATTTTTTTCTTTATTATAATGAATCGGTAAAATTTACTACAAAATCGACAAGAGAATTTATGTCGAACATTTTCAAAATAAACTAATTAATAATTGTCTGTATATTGTGCATGCTTTTTTTTTTTCTTTTCTTGTTTTTGTTTTTATTTTCATTGAAATGCAATGACAGCGACCCAATGTTTAGTAGTAGCTTCGTTAGAAGAGACTTTAATGATAGCGGAGTAGCTGGATGTGCTGCTGATGGCAAGCTCCGCACGATTTCGACTTCGTCTTGCGCCACGAACATGTCGACTGAATCCTACCGCATCTCTCTCGGCGTAGGGCCTCTGTGGTGGTCCTGATGTCCCTGTCCACCACAGAACAGATCACGATAGGGCATCGCTCTTAACGGGTAAATATATAGAACATTATTTTAGATAAGAAAACATTGATAACAATATTTAATTACACTTGATAATTTTTTTTTTGTTTGTTTGTTTTTTTTTTTTATGTTTTATAAATTTACAGGCTACAGCCGTAAGTCTTCGGTCGATTCGGCCGGCGGCAGCTTGTTCGAGGCCAGCTCTCGGGCATCGTCATCCAGTTCATCGTCATCGGATTTATCTGATGCTGAATCGCACGATATTCATTCGTTGAGCTCGGAGGATGATTGTCAGGAGGTGTTGCGTCAGATCTTGCAGCATGACCAACCGGTGCATATTTCCATCAAATTGCACGTCACCGAAGATCAGTCTACCAATTGGATGTCGATTTTGAACCCAACCAATAACATTCTGTATGTCGCCTTTCCAACTGACTTGCCACCAGCTGGTTCCAAGGAGACTTTTGTCTCACTATTGGAATTCGCTGAGGATAAGTTAGAGGTTGATGGCATTGTATTGGTTATGCGCAAGGATCAACCCGAATGCGCACGTTTAATTGAAGCATTCCTATTTATGGGCTTCGAACCGCTGTCGCGTAAATCACCAAAAGCACCGCCGGCTGCCATCAATGATAATGAAAACTACTACTTCTCCTATACCATCGAGGAGTAGGACAAAGGACGAGGGGACGTTGACAAAACAAAACAAAAAAAAACAGAACGTCAAACGATTTAAACAACAACATCAACAAGAAGATGAAATCCGATTTAAAAAAAAAAACATAAATAATCAAATTAATAAGCGCAAAAGCAACCTATTATCCAACAACAATAATTAATCAATTTTTCTGTAGTGTTTGCCATCATAATTAATACATATATATATATATTATATATCAAGAAAACCACTGAACATCTGACATATTGACCCCAATGTGTTCAATGCAAAACGAAAAAAACAAAAACAAAAAAATGCAATGTAAACAATTTTTAATATTCGGAAGAAAGAAAAAAAAAACTAGAAATCGTTTCAAAAATTTTGTCAACGCGACTTTTTTCTTTATCTTTATTTTTTATATTTTTTGTAGTTTTTCAATCAATGATTCACATTAACAACTTTGCGTTAGCCACGTTAAGAGCAAGCTTCAAATTGTTGTAATTCATTTACACAATTATATAATCGTAAAAAAAAAAATTTTAAAAATCCAAAAAAAAAATGATAAAAAATTTAAAAAAAAAATGCAAAAAAAAAAAATGAATAATCAATCATTATATATCGTAGATGTAAGTTTATTTGTGAAATATTTCAATATTCAATTATTTATGTTTTATTTTTTTTTTTTTTTTCTACGCATTATATATTTTCTATTATTTGTTTCAATTTCTGTATTTACAACAACAACAATTTAAAAATACAAAAAAAAACAAAATACTATATGTTATTCTGATTATTAATATTATTACTATATTCAATAATTCAATATCAATTATATTTTCGTAAATCCCATATTTGTATATTTTGCATAAGCAAATATTTTATATATATATTTACTATATATTATATTCAAAAAATTTATACATACATATATATATTTTTTTTTTTCTTCTTTGTATACAATTATTGTGCGATTATATTATGATGAAAAGAAGCATTCGAAAACAAGCAAACACTTTCAAATATTTATAAACATATATGAAAATAATAAATATCCACAAGCAAAAATAAAAAAATATACAAATTATATATTCAAAAATAAATAAATAAACTTTGAAAACAATAGCATATTGAGAATAATAATAATAATAAAAGCAAGAACAACTGCAGCAACTGAATGCAAAATGCGATAAAGTTAACAATCTGATTTTTTTTTTTTTTCATATATTTTTCTATATAATTTTCAATTAACTGCAAATAAATATTAACAATCCAAATATTAATCTTTTATAATTCTGGCTAATAATATACATATTTAAGAATGTTTAGAGGGAAACAGAACCATCAACAATAATATAGACTGCGCAAAAGTAGATAATGCTCATATACCATATATGTTTAATACAAATGCAACAACAACTGATAACTGTCATGAAATACATAGATAGATATACGTGTCTATAGATAACACTTGCTATGAAAGAGGCTTCATTCACATTCAATATGCTGATTGTGAAATGTAATATTATCAATAAGCTAAAGTTATATGTACATATATATACATATATACATAGACATATACATATACATATATAGACTTCGACCCTAAAAGCAGCATTGTTTATAGGTTTTTGGCTATTGCTGCTTATACCAAGAATCATGCATCTATATGTTTGATCTTAACTTCATTTTATTACAATCGTTTACAATCAAAACAAATTATTACAATTCTCCAAGAGAGCAATATTAGAAAAATACATAAAGCTATATCTGCAGCGCTCTATATTGAAGTTTATGAGCGATAAAGACAGCAATGGAAGGTACAAGCTGACGCAGATATGTACATATATAGTTTTTTATATAGTTTATATATATATATATATAACCTCAATATGTGATATATATATATATATACATTCATGTACATACGTGTTTGTGGTAAGTATAGGGGCAGGCCATATAAAAGATAAGGTTATAACTCGCAGCGGAAGAGTTTCCGAAATCAGTCGACGTTTGAACGTCTAAGTTTACACACCAAAAAAAAAAAAAAACAAAAAGTTTTGTTAGTGAAAAAAAAGAAAGAAATTTCATATCGTAAAAAATTATAATAATTAAATAGACAATATGTTCAAGGCGGTGAGTTCATTATAATGATTCGATATCACGTTATCTTATCCGGAGTTAGATAAGAGCTGTCCATGAATGACGGAAGAACGCGTTACCTTAAATCTTCTTCGAAATTTATATATATATTTATTAATTTTCTTTAATTTTTATAGATATTACTGATAGTTGCAACAATTTTGATTGCTCTGACATTGGCATCGCAGCCACAAGAACATAAGAGAAATCATCATGCTGCATCCGTAGTGGGACATCATGGTCATCATGGTACTGATCAAGTAATTGAACATGGCAAAAAACGTTTACATCATGCTGTGGAAAATGAAAATAAGAAAAATCATGGCATATTACCAGCTGCACATGCACCACATCATCAACGAAATCAACGAAGAAGTCATGGCAAACGTCAATTAGCACGCCATGAGCTTGATGCTAAACATCGTGAAGCTAAGCATCAATCAAAAGGCGGACATAAGAAAACCGCACGTCAGCATAACAAGTCTGCACACAAGCATCACTAGATGATCTAGAGTATTACTATATACATTCCAAATTTGTTCAATTTTAAATTAAACATTTTTTATATAGTCCTTAAATTATGTAACACAAATTTTCCATAAAAATGTATAAAAATGAAGAAACATTTTTGGTTTTTTTTTTAAAGTGAAATTCACGTTGACTTTTAACTTGGTTTTATTATAGCTTTAGCTTGTGTGTGTCGTAAATTTTTTTTGGGGGGGATTTCGGGTTCAGGTTCAGGTTCATATTATATGAGTCTATGTTTGTCGGACTGTCTGTGCAAAACTCTCTCAACTTATGGCCATAGACACCGGCGTCTAGTCATATAATTATTTTCATTATTTCAACTTCTTTGGAAGTGTCTTTATGTGATTTTTTAATGCACGATCCAGTTTTATATTCAACAAAGCAAAAAAAAAAAAACAGAGAAAACATTTTTAAATGAATAAAAAAAAAAAAAAAATTATTTGTTGTTATTGTTGTTTTTTTTTTGTGCGGTTAAACTGCTTTTAATTACAGCTGAGGTCAAAAAGTGCTTTATGACGTCATAGAAGCGCAAAGTGAACTCGTTTTATATAAAAGAAGCAATAAGAAAACTTCAGAATATTATAAATGACACTTGCTTATCATCATTTTTTTGTGCTAATAAATAAAAAATTATATTAATTAAAACTATGACGTATATAAAAAAAAGAAGAAGATATTTCAAATATTTCTTGCTAATTTTATATAATTTATTTTGCGCTGTTAGTATTAGTATTAAACAGTGAAAGGAAAAAAAGTATTAAAATTAATTATATATCTAATATCTACAATAATAAATTTTGTTTGCAATTTTTTATATTATTTTTAACCCCAAACTGGATAAATTGGACGACGATAGTAACGTCCATAGCTTCTATAGCCGCCATAGCCATAGCTACCATATCCTCCTCCATAACCATATCCGCTATGATAATATGGACTATAATATGTTGAATATGATGGTACATAATATCCAACTCCTATGCTATCCGCTGTCGAAAGGTCATCGTCCTCAGCTGCTGCTGCTGCTGCTGGGGCTGTTAAAGTCTGACAAAATATATATATGAAAATTAATATGTTATACTAAATAATTTGTTAGCTTATAATTACCTCTGTGGGTGCCGATTGAACTGTGCTTAGCATCAAAATTAGAACAGCCAAATAAATTGATATGATCAATAACTGAAATTAGAGCAACGTTAGATAATTCAATATTTTTAGCTAACTTTATATTGTTGCTGTTATAGTTGAGATTTGTACCTTTGCCATTGTTAATATTATTTGTGAAATCTCTCACAGTACTTGGGATTTTTTTTTTGTATTTTATTATCTATTGCTTCCTTAGAAAATTATCACCTTTCGTCGACTGTTCGAATGCAATGTTATTGTTGAACTGTGATGCTATGCAACCTATCCAAGTTCTTATATAGTGCGCCAAAAAAAAAAAAAATTGCCTTAGATTGATTTCACACATGATGATCATTGATTGTTCAAACATTAGTCTGGACAAGTCGTTAACCGTACGGAAATTGTAACAAAAAAAACTTTATATATTTATTATTATTGTTGTTCTTGTTGTTATAGTTTTTTTTTGTATCAGGGTCAGCAGAGAATATTCAATAAAAATGTTTGTTATTGTTTTCAGTATTGAATCATTATACAAAAGATAATTAAATCTAATGAGAAAAGTAGCATTTAATCAAAACATGTTTTCCATTCGTCAACATTTTGAAATTCCTACACTGTGTAAATATGCTGACGCAGCTGTTTGCAAAAAAGTTCCTAATAAATACAATAAATAAATATTTTTTTGATCATATTATTATTGAATTTGATTATAACAATTAGAATGTTCTATCTGGGGATTTCTTTTTTTTTGCTTTTGGTTTTTTCGTTATTCAAATTTGAAAAAAAAACAACAACACAACAATTTGAACTACGATTTCATTTGTTTAACGTATTTTAATCGATTCTTGAAGGGCTAACCGCATTGGTCTATCACATGTGTATATCGATAGTGTGCTTGCGAAACTATCGACCATCACTAAAACATGTCTGCCGCATCTTAAACGTTTTGCAAAAGAGCCGGAAAATTGTTAAAAAAGCATTATAAACTATTTAAATTAAGTGAAATTGGTAAGAAAACTATAAAACTTATATATAATTTGTATATAATTATGATAAATGTTAAAAATTATGAATTAAAGTTATTGTTTTCATAAAAATTGCTTGTGAAAATTGCCAAACGCGGCGACGGCATCGATGTCTGCGTCTTCTTCTTTCTTTTCACTTTAATATTGTAAACGAAACGTGTGTGAAATTTTGTTTGCATAGTACATTTTTTTTCTTTCTGTTTTTTTTTTTCCATTTATTGATTAGACGAAGTGCGATGTCTATACCGCCGTATATGATACCGCCGAACGCCTGGGCTGCCCAACTAATGGCACAGCAGCAGGCGTATGCGGCGGCTCATGCACAACAGGCACAGCTGCATGCACAGCAGCAAATGGCGAATCAAATACAACAAATACCGCCACCAGGTGCTCCTTTACCATCACAGGGTCATGTCAATGGTATACCGGTGCCGGGTGCAGCTAATGGAGGTTTGCCGCAACCTCAATTGGGTCAAATTCCAACACCCAAACCAGATATTCTCACCGAGGATAAATTACTAGAAAAGTCACTTAAATGGCAGCATTTACAATCGAAACGTTTCGCTGAGAAGCGTAAATTTGGTTTTATTGATACACAAAAAGAGGATATGCCGCCAGAGCATATACGTAAGATTATACGCGATCATGGAGATATGACGTCACGTAAGTATCGTCATGACAAACGTGTCTATTTGGGTGCACTGAAGTATATGCCACATGCTGTGCTCAAATTGCTTGAAAACATGCCAATGCCATGGGAACAGATACGAGACGTCCAAGTGCTCTATCATATAACAGGCGCCATAACTTTTGTCAATGAGATTCCTTGGGTTATTGAACCCGTTTACATTGCACAATGGGGGTAAGTTGCAATGCATAAGAATATCATAAAGTTGGCGCTAAATGTCACTGTAAAATCTTTATAGCACCATGTGGATTATGATGCGTCGTGAGAAACGTGATCGTCGTCATTTTAAGCGTATGCGTTTTCCACCATTTGATGATGAGGAACCGCCACTAGACTATGCGGATAACGTGTTAGATGTGGAACCATTGGAGGCTATACAAATAGAACTTGACAATGATGAAGATAATGCTGTTTACAAATGGTTCTATGATCATCGACCACTAGTCGATACGCCGTAAGTTTAATTTCCGTTTAAATGAAATGAAAAGCTGTTTTAATTGTTTATTTTTTCTATATATTTTTGCTTAGTTTTGTTAATGGTTCTACGTATCGCAAGTGGAATCTATCGTTGCCACAGCTGGCAACACTTTATCGTTTAGCAAATCAATTGTTGACCGATTTAGTGGATAATAATTTCTTTTATCTATTTGATCCGAAGAGTTTCTTTACGGCCAAAGCACTTAATATGGCAATACCCGGTGGTCCCAAATTTGAGCCACTTATTAAAGATCATAATGTTGGGTAAGTCTCATTAAATTTTTATTGTTTTTATTTTTCATTGTGTTTATTTTAACAGTGATGAGGACTGGAATGAGTTCAATGACATTAATAAAGTTATTATACGACAACCTATACGCACAGAATATCGTATTGCGTTTCCCTATCTATACAATAATATGCCACACTTTGTGCATTTAAGCTGGTAAGTAATATATATAATATATATGTGATAGATATATAAGTTATACGTTATGTTCAAACATTTACATAGCCGTAGAGTTATCAATTTATAAACTTAACTGATTACACTTCATGCTATGTTAGATAAAACTTCACACCCAAGTTTACTACCAATTTTGCGATTGTTTTTATATTTTTTACTAGGGAAATGCAATGCAAATGTTTGCTGCGATTATTTAGACAACATCGCAGCTGCTGATAGTTGCATACATTATATAGCTTATATATTTTTATATTTATAATATTATTATTTCATATTAATCTTCTCTTGCATTATGCTTAGGTATCACACACCTAACGTAGTCTATATTAAGACTGAAGATCCTGATTTGCCTGCTTTCTACTTTGATCCATTGATCAATCCCATTTCACATCGTAATGCAAATTCAAAATTGCAAGAACCTTTGCCCGATGATGATGAGGACTTTACGCTGCCCGATGATGTGCAACCATTTCTGCAGGATACACCACTATATACTGATAATACAGCTAATGGCATAGCATTGCTATGGGCACCACGTCCATTTAATATGCGTTCGGGTCGCTCCAGGCGTGCTATTGATGTGCCACTAGTTAAATGTTGGTATAAGGAACATTGTCCACCTGGTCATCCGGTTAAGGTGCGCGTCAGTTATCAGAAGCTGCTCAAATATTATGTGCTCAATGCATTGAAGCATCGCAAACCTAAGCCACAAAAGAAACGGTAAGTAAACAAATAAAATAATAAAATTAATATAATATAATAATAATATTTTGCTTTCTCTTGCAGTTATCTCTTCCGTTCGTTTAAGGCAACAAAATTCTTTCAGACAACTACCTTGGATTGGGTAGAAGCTGGCCTGCAGGTCTGCCGTCAGGGTTATAATATGCTTAATTTGCTTATTCATCGTAAGAATTTGAACTATCTGCATTTGGATTATAATTTTAATTTGAAACCTGTGAAGACTTTGACCACCAAGGAGCGTAAAAAGTCACGTTTCGGCAATGGTAATAAAATTTTACTAGATTTATCAATAACTTTACTTATTTTCTTTTATCTCTTTCTCTTCAACAGCTTTCCATTTATGTCGTGAAATACTACGTCTGACCAAGCTAATTATTGATTCACATGTACAGTATCGTCTGAACAATGTCGATGCTTTTCAGCTGGCTGATGGCCTACAGTATATTTTTGCACATGTTGGTCAATTGACGGGCATGTATCGTTACAAATACAAATTGATGCGACAGATACGTATGTGCAAAGATTTAAAACATTTAATTTATTATCGCTTCAATACTGGGCCAGTGGGTAAAGGTCCTGGCTGTGGTTTTTGGGCACCCGGTTGGCGTGTTTGGTTATTCTTTATGCGTGGCATAACGCCATTGCTTGAACGTTGGCTTGGCAATTTACTATCACGTCAATTCGAGGGTCGTCACTCAAAGGGCGTGGCCAAAACGGTAACCAAACAGCGTGTGGAATCACATTTTGATTTGGAATTACGTGCATCGGTTATGCATGATATTGTTGATATGATGCCGGAAGGTATTAAACAAAATAAAGCACGTACAATTCTACAACATTTATCAGAGGCATGGCGTTGCTGGAAAGCCAACATACCCTGGAAAGTGCCAGGTCTACCCATACCCATAGAGAACATGATATTACGTTATGTGAAAATGAAAGCGGATTGGTGGACAAATACGGCGCATTATAATCGTGAACGTATACGACGTGGTGCTACGGTCGATAAGACTGTATGTAAAAAGAATTTGGGTCGTTTGACGCGTCTATATCTGAAAGCAGAACAGGAACGACAACATAACTACCTCAAGGATGGTCCATATATATCACCCGAAGAAGCTGTGGCCATCTATACAACAACCGTGCATTGGTTAGAATCACGTCGATTTGCGCCAATACCCTTCCCGCCACTGTCGTATAAGCATGATACAAAGCTTTTAATTTTGGCCTTGGAACGTCTTAAGGAAGCGTACAGTGTCAAGTCACGTTTAAATCAAAGTCAACGTGAGGAATTGGGTTTGATTGAACAAGCCTACGATAATCCTCATGAGGCATTATCACGTATCAAACGTCATCTATTGACGCAGCGTGCCTTCAAGGAGGTAAGTTTTCCATACTTGCTACAATTCCTGAAAATTTTATTGAATATTTTCCAAAATCTTTATAGGTTGGCATAGAGTTTATGGACTTGTACAGTCATCTAATACCAGTCTATGAAGTAGAGCCACTAGAGAAGATCACCGATGCTTATTTGGATCAATATCTTTGGTATGAGGCAGACAAACGACGTCTATTTCCGCCATGGATCAAACCTAGTGATACGGAACCACCACCGCTGCTGGCCTACAAATGGTGTCAAGGTATTAAATCTTTAGGTGTAGAGTGCAGCAAGTGTGATTTAGCAATGTGCATTTTGGGTGTGTGATTTGTGGCAATGTGATGAGCTTGATTCTATCCCCTTGTTGCAAACCTCACGCCAAAGGTGTTACAATACAACAACAACAAGGAAAAACCAAAATAAGTGACAGTTATTATTGTATTATTTCTTAGTTTAATAACTTTAATTCTCATCGACAGGCATTAATAATCTACAGGAAGTTTGGGATGTAGGTGAAGGAGAATGCAATGTGCTACTGGAATCCCGCTTTGAGAAACTCTATGAGAAAATTGATTTAACGCTACTTAATCGTTTGCTACGTTTAATTGTTGATCATAATATTGCCGATTATATGACAGCCAAAAATAACGTTGTCATCAATTATAAGGATATGAATCATACAAACAGTTATGGCATTATACGCGGCTTGCAATTCTCATCATTTATAACACAATATTATGGACTTGTTTTGGATCTATTGGTTCTTGGTCTACATCGTTCCAGTGAAATGGCAGGACCACCACAAATGCCCAATGATTTCTTAACATTCCAAGATTCAGTTACTGAAGTTGCGCATCCTATACGTTTATATTGTCGTTATGTGGATCGTATACATTTATTCTTTAGATTTTCGGCAGAGGAAGCACGTGATTTAATACAACGTTATCTTACGGAACATCCAGATCCAAATAATGAAAATATTGTTGGCTATAACAATAAAAAATGTTGGCCACGTGATGCACGTATGCGTCTAATGAAACATGATGTTAATCTGTAGGTTCTTCCAAAATTTCTTTAAAGTTTCAGATTAATTTGTATTTTTTTTCTAGTGGACGCGCTGTCTTTTGGGATATTAAAAATCGTTTGCCACGTTCGGTAACCACCATTGGCTGGGAAAGCACATTTGTTTCTGTCTATTCCAAGGATAATCCTAACTTGTTATTCAACATGAGCGGCTTCGAGTGTCGCATATTGCCAAAGGTTCCTTTTAACTGCAAAATCCTTGCATTAAGTTCAGTTAATAATTTTCTTTTTTTTTTCTATTCTTGCTTTTAGTGCCGCACACAAAATGAAGAGTTTACGCATCGCGATGGCGTTTGGAATTTACAGAATGAAATTACCAAGGAACGTACGGCACAATGTTTCCTACGTGTCGATGATGAATCACTGGGACGTTTCCATAATCGTGTGCGACAAATTCTTATGGCTTCCGGTTCCACTACCTTCACCAAGGTCAGTGACAAGTCTATACTAACTGCTTAAGCTTGAACTTATACCTTTGCTTCTTTCACAGATTGTCAACAAATGGAATACAGCGTTGATTGGTTTAATGACATATTTCCGTGAGGCTGTTGTCAATACACAGGAACTCTTGGATCTATTGGTCAAGTGTGAGAATAAAATACAGACACGTATTAAGATTGGTCTCAACTCTAAAATGCCTTCACGTTTCCCGCCTGTGGTATTCTATACACCCAAAGAATTGGGCGGTTTGGGCATGTTGAGCATGGGTCATGTGCTTATACCACAATCTGATTTACGTTGGTCCAAACAGACGGATGTTGGCATTACACATTTCCGATCTGGTAAGTAATGTTGTTGGAACAACTCCTAAATCCAAAACTTATATTAATAATACTTTTCCTTTCGCCAGGCATGTCACATGATGAGGATCAGCTTATACCAAATTTGTATCGTTATATACAACCCTGGGAAAGTGAATTCATTGACTCGCAACGTGTCTGGGCAGAATATGCTCTAAAGCGACAGGAAGCTAATGCACAGAATCGTCGTCTTACACTTGAAGATTTGGAAGATAGTTGGGATCGTGGTATACCACGTATTAATACACTTTTCCAAAAGGATCGTCATACATTGGCTTACGATAAGGGTTGGCGTATACGTACAGAATTTAAGCAATATCAAGTCTTGAAACAGAATCCCTTCTGGTGGACACATCAACGTCACGATGGTAAACTCTGGAATTTAAATAATTATCGTACAGATATGATACAAGCACTTGGCGGTGTCGAAGGTATATTGGAGCATACACTTTTCAAGGGCACATATTTCCCAACCTGGGAAGGTTTGTTCTGGGAGAAAGCATCCGGTTTTGAAGAGTCAATGAAATACAAGAAATTAACAAATGCGCAACGTTCCGGTCTTAATCAAATTCCCAATCGTCGTTTCACATTGTGGTGGTCACCAACGATAAATCGTGCTAATGTCTATGTTGGTTTCCAGGTACAATTGGATTTAACGGGTATTTTCATGCATGGTAAAATTCCAACATTAAAGATTTCATTGATTCAAATCTTTCGTGCTCATTTATGGCAAAAGATACACGAATCGATTGTTATGGATTTGTGTCAAGTTTTTGATCAAGAATTGGATGCTCTCGAAATTGAGACAGTACAAAAGGAAACAATTCATCCACGTAAATCATATAAAATGAATTCATCATGTGCTGATATTTTACTCTTCCCTGCCTACAAATGGAATGTATCACGGCCATCACTATTGGCGGACACCAAGGATACCATGGATAATACAACAACACAGAAATATTGGTTGGATATACAATTGCGTTGGGGTGATTATGATTCACATGATGTGGAACGTTATGCCAGAGCTAAATTTCTGGATTATACTACAGATAATATGTCAATTTATCCATCACCAACGGGTGTACTAATTGCCATTGATTTGGCCTATAATTTGCATTCAGCATATGGCAATTGGTTCCCGGGTTGTAAGACACTTATACAACAGGCAATGGCTAAAATTATGAAAGCAAATCCTGCTCTCTATGTATTACGTGAACGTATACGTAAAGCTTTGCAGCTGTATTCTTCGGAGCCAACGGAACCGTATCTAAGTTCACAGAATTATGGTGAATTATTTTCAAATCAAATTATTTGGTTTGTCGATGATACGAATGTGTATCGTGTAACGATTCATAAAACATTCGAAGGAAATTTAACAACGAAACCAATTAATGGAGCTATCTTTATATTTAATCCACGTACTGGACAATTATTCTTAAAGATTATTCATACATCCGTATGGGCGGGTCAGAAACGTTTAGGTCAATTGGCTAAATGGAAAACAGCTGAAGAAGTTGCTGCACTTATTCGTTCCTTACCCGTTGAGGAGCAACCCAAACAAATTATTGTCACACGTAAAGGCATGTTGGATCCACTTGAAGTGCATTTACTTGATTTCCCCAATATTGTTATCAAAGGTTCCGAGTTACAATTGCCATTCCAGGCCTGTCTTAAAGTTGAGAAATTTGGTGATCTTATACTCAAGGCAACGGAACCACAGATGGTGCTATTCAATCTTTATGATGATTGGTTGAAGACTATATCCTCATATACAGCATTCAGTCGTCTTATTTTAATATTGCGTGCATTGCATGTCAATACGGAACGTACAAAGATTATATTGAAGCCCGATAAGACAACTATAACGGAAGCACATCACATTTGGCCAACACTTACAGATGAGGAATGGATCAAGGTTGAGGTGCAACTAAAGGATCTCATTTTGGCCGATTATGGCAAAAAGAATAATGTGAATGTTGCATCATTAACACAATCAGAAATTCGTGACATTATACTTGGCATGGAGATTAGTGCACCATCGGCTCAACGTCAACAAATTGCTGAAATTGAAAAACAAACCAAGGAACAAAATCAATTGACGGCAACAACAACGCGTACAACGAACAAACATGGTGATGAGATTATTACCTCCACAACATCAAATTATGAGACGCAAACGTTTAGCTCCAAGACCGAATGGCGTGTGCGTGCAATCTCTGCAACAAATTTACATTTACGTACAAATCATATTTATGTTAGTTCCGATGATATTAAGGAAACTGGCTATACATATATTTTACCCAAGAATATACTTAAGAAATTTGTTACAATATCGGATCTACGTGCACAAATTGCTGGCTATTTATATGGTGTTAGTCCACCAGATAATCCACAAGTGAAAGAAATACGTTGCATTGTTATGCCACCACAATGGGGCACACATCAGACTATTAATTTACCAAATAGTTTGCCAACACATCAGTATCTTAAGGATATGGAACCATTGGGTTGGATACATACACAACCAAATGAATTGCCACAGTTATCGCCACAGGATATAACAACGCATGCAAAGATTATGCAAGAGAATTCAAATTGGGATGGTGAAAAAACAATTGTTATAACATGCTCATTTACGCCGGGATCATGTTCATTAACTGCATATAAATTGACACCATCGGGTTTCGAATGGGGCTCTAAGAATACAGATAAAGGTAATAATCCCAAAGGTTATTTACCATCACATTATGAGCGTGTACAAATGTTGTTATCGAATAAGTTCCTTGGATTCTTTATGGTACCGGCACAAAGTAGTTGGAATTATAATTTTATGGGCGTGCGGCATGATCCAAATATGAAATATGAATTACAATTGGCAAATCCGAAAGAATTCTATCATGAATTGCATCGTACATCGCATTTCTTGCTCTTCTCAAATCTTGAGGATGGCGGTGATGGCGCCGGCGCTGATCGTGAAGATGTTTATGCGTAAAACTAAGACGACAACAACAACAACAACAAATTTATGTAAACTTTATGTTATAAGAATGCAAAAAGTTGTCGTTACTTTTTTTTATGTTCTCTTCTAGGTAAAAATGTCAAAAAAAAAAAAATATTAAAAAAAAAAAATTGAAAATACTTCAATTAATTTTCTAAAAAAAAATATTTTCATATGCATCTTAAATTTTTTTTTTCTGGAACTTTGAAAGACACAACGTGCAACTTGGCAGTGTTGCCATGGTAAAAATGAACAACATACAACATTTCATGTGGCACAGCAATTTACTTACTTCTTCTGCTACAACTACTACAACTTCTTTATGTCGCAACTTAATACATAAACATCATTAACAAACAAACAAAAAACAAATAATTATGTTAATACAAAAATTTCATTACATTATTTTTTCTTTTTTTTTCTTATTCGTTTGTTTTCTCTCTTGAATTTTGGTTTCTAGGTACTTCTGTTGTTGGTTGTTGGTTGTTAAACTAGCAGCTGTAGAATTTTAGGAACATTTCCAGAGCACAACGGCTAAATTACCGCCAAAGAATAAATAGAGTATATTTTCAGTCTCATAGGAAACTTCAAAACCAAATCCTTCGCCGACAACAACATGCCAATATATGCCAAATTTTTTATCCATTGTATCCTTTATTGTTTTGGCAGCCAACTGCAGTAGGAGATCATTATGTTAATTATGATATATAATATATATAAATGAAGTAATGTTACCTCATAATTTGATGAGAATTTCTCACAAACTGCAACGCTTAATTCAACAACTTCATTGCGCATTTCCTCTTTCATATCCGAGTGCTGTGTGTAGAAGAATATTAAGTAAAGTTTTTTATTTTTTTGGAAGATCTTTAAGAGTAAACTAACCTTGACTAAAGGATAAACATGCACAATTTTCTTGTCAGCTTTCTCTCCTTCACCCTCATCAGCCATGTTTCACGGCTTGTTTCTTACCAATAAATGTTCCGTCAAAGAATCAAACACAATACCGTTGACTATTCCGTAAACAGCAAAAAAAAAAATAAAAATAAAAAACAAAAAAAATAAAAAAAAAGGAAAACGTCAACGATAACACGCGAAAACCGCACACAACAAAACAATATAAACGACAGACAGAGACAGTTGGCGGGGAGAGAAAGAGCGAGAGAGAGATAGAAATAGACAGACGTGAAACTAATGTAATAAAAATTGAGTTAAATTCCTATTTACATGTGACATACAATTTCAAGGTAGTACAATATGCACATCGGGTAACTGAATATTACTTTATTTTTTTATTTATTTTTTTTACTTTTTCTATATACACATATATATATATATATATAATATTGCTAGGAATTTTCTTTTGACAGTTAGACAAAATATGTATGTGTGTGTGTGTGTGTAAATGTGAACTATGAATATAAATACTATATATATATATATAGTATATGGAACAATAAATGTTTATGAATTTCTTGTCACGCCACAAAGTCAAAAAAAAAAGAAAATGTGCAGGAAATTTCAGCTGCTATGGCAATTTTGGTGCCTGTCGAGTAGCACGATTCACTTGCAACTGACGCCGACTCCATTAACTTGGCTTAGCCAGGCAACCGCAAAAGCAGAGCACACACACACACACACGCACATACAGCAACACACACAGACATAGTCGGGCGGGCGGCATTAATGGACAGTGAATTTAAGTTGCGCTGCGTTTGCGCCAAGTTCTGTGCAATTTTCAAACTCATGATTGCCACCCTCTTTTTATTTTGAAAAGGCTAAAAGGCGGCAACAACAACAACAAACAACAGTGCAAACAACAATAACAATTTCCGGGTTGCAATGACTGGGTAATGGTATCCCGCTGTCCGCATGTCTTTCGGTCCTGAATGGCAGGCAGCTAGACGGATGCCGTCGTCTCGTCATCTTGGCGTCCACCCCACAAAACTAAGAAATATTTTCAACTAAAAATCATTCAATATATGCAACATTTTATGGGATGCTTTTTTTCTCCCTCCCCCCCTACTTTTATATGGGAAAAACCCAAACAAAAACTCTCCCCCAAAAAAAAAGACATTGTCACAGAAAATAGATTATTTTTGCAGCCTGCTATTAGATTTATTTATCTGCCAAGGCAATTTATACATATGTGTGAAATAGTTTTATGTTATCCCCCACAGCATATTTTGATGCTCTTGGCCATAGGATTTTTCTTCCCCTTTTTTTTTTGGTTGGCTTTTTCTAATTAGAACTTAGATACTAAAGTCCTTTTTAAAGGATCATCATTATGCATTGAATTGGAAGCAAAGATTTCCATCTTTTCGCTTCATATTCAATTTTCTATTTAAATAATTTGCATTTTCCTTTTTTTTTTGATTTAGACATCCCAGATTTCATTATCATTATCTGCTGAAGAATTTGGTTGATCTGAATTTTCCAGATTATCATAATTATCGTCATAGTTATCATTGTCATTACCGCTACTTGTCTCATCGATTTCATCAATGATTACAAAACCATCTTCAATTTGTTTCTCATGCTGTAGCAAAAGTTGTTCCAACATTTCATCGGTGACATTAAAATTTTTGACACGATTTAAGAGTTCAGTCAATGAAATTTTATAAATAGCCTTATCTTCATCATAATAAGTTTCATTGTTGTTGCAACGATTTAAAACATATTCAATTTCAGACCAAATCTTTTGCTCTTCAGTGCGAGTATCGACAAAAAATGGAAAATCAACAGTATGTATATTTTTGTAGGGTATAACAGTTGTGGGTGTTTCATTGTCCTTTAATGGTTCCACCAATGGCATTCCTAGTATATCCTTTCGTACGAATACCGCTATTTGCGATACATAACCAACAGATTCATGCCCGGTGGGTGGTTCACCAACGCCCAATATGGAGAACATATAATTGGGATATTCTTCAGTGATATTTAGACACCAAGATTTGAATTCTTCGCGTGTCCATTCAAATTTATGATCAAGATGACGAAATCCATTTGGCAATAGGGGATTGAAACGTGTAAATATAATATTAAAGTCCGAATTGGGTGTACTAAATATAGCAATTTTTGGTTGTATAAAACCAAAAATATTTAATGGTATTCTAGTCAAAACGTCATCATAGAGATGTTCAATGCTGTAAATATTATTGTATTATTCAAGTATTATTATTAATATTGAATGTTTAACTTACAGTTCTAATGCAACAACAGCATCCGTTTTCTTTAATATATCAGCTGAATCAGCTGCGTTGCCGTGCAATACTTCAACATGTAAACGGCTTGCACGTTCTCTTATATAGTCAGAAAGTAAAGGATTTGTACGATTAAAATATGTCTTTAAAGTTGCAGCATCAATGTCAACCTGCAAAATATAAATTTTGAATTAATATTTAAATTTAACGGATTGTCAACGTTCCGCATATTATTCACGATACGGCAACGCTCGCATATGAATATGAAACGATACAAAATGGCGGAACGATATGATATTGAAACATTGGCTTGCCACTTCTACTGTGTGAATGCGCGTGTGTGTGAGTGTTCCGAGGCACGGACAGAAGTGCACGAAGAATATGTAATTTGTTGTGAAAATCAATTGTGTAGCTAATATAAATAATTATTTAATTACAAAATATAGTGAAAATGTGTTATTAAGGGCACACCACAAATGTTGTATAAGTGTAAGCATAATTATCTTTTCAATGCTACGAATTGGATGAAAAAGTTTTTTTCTTGTATTGCAATATAGAGGGAAAAGACAACGTGAAAAGAAGAAGAAGAAAACTTGTAATACGCGAAGAGAAATACATACTAAAAAGTAGCAAAAAATCAATTTGAAATTAAACAAAAATAAGCAAATGTTATAAAGAATAATATCGTTAATAATAAATATTTGCAATTTACAAATATTGTGCAATATAACTATAATGATTACCGCCGGCGGCCCAATTTAATCAATATTTCACATCAAGTCAAATGTCTACATATGTCTGTCCGTCTGTCCAGACATGGCGTTTGCTCCTCAATGTATTTTGTGTGTATGCGTTTCTTTGTGTGATTCAGCAAAAATTAAACTCATATTTTAAAAAAATATATAGGATATAGATAATAATAGTGTGATTAATTGCAGGGAGTTTTTTTCTCTTTTTAACAATTTGTTAAAAAAAAATCTTTGTTTTGTTGTGTGTGCATATAACTGTAACTAATACCAATACACTTGGTGTCTGTGTGTGTGCCTGCATGTGTATGTGCCCCGTGCCCATAATTTTGCCATTCCGTTTCAGCCGACATTGTTCCAATTCCATACTGTGCCGGTCCAACAAAACGAAATTCAAAACAATAGAGCGTGAAACTTGAATTAGTGGTGGCAAAATAATAATAATAATAAAAAAGATGAGAAACAACAAAATGCAAAAAGAAAACACACATGCAAAATTAATCAGTATCGGATACAATAGGTTTTGTTTTGTTTTTTAAATGTGTGATTAAGTGTTTTTTGTTTTGTTTTAAAATGTATTGTGTTGTTAAACGACAAATCATAAATCAAAATAAACTGAGTTAATCTCTAGTTCTTCTTCTTCTTAGTACGAATAACAACATTCACACGCTTTCTTTAAACGCCTTGCATTAACTTGAGACTGAACAACAATAACAACATTAACAACATCAAACACAAACACAACAACTAGAAACTTGATAGTGAAAAAAAAATAAAGAT
>JBAMBR010004466.1:0-25186 GCA_037044475.1 Zaprionus obscuricornis | reverse complement strand
ACATATATATATACAATATTTAAGCATAGCAGTTTATATGCACGAGGGCAGCTGCAACAGTTGCACAACACAATTAACTTAAAAATTCTATGCAAATTTTATTAGTTAGCAGTTATGCTTCTCACTTAGCAGTTGCGTAACAGTTGAAGCTGTTGAACAAACTGTTAAAGTTCAAGTGTCTGTAAAGTTAACATTGTTGATCGATATGCGTAACAAATATATCGATTACAATTTGCATTTGTTGTTAATTCTTTCATCTGCGTTAAGCCACAGCAATGTATGACTGTAAGTTTTTATTTTTAATTTTGTTTTTTCTTCATTTTAATCGCTTAAAAAACAATCGCAATAACTCTTTAAACTGCCCATTTCTTTGCATTCTCTCCATCTCTGTGTGTGTGTGTGTGTGTGTGAGTGCGTAATGTTGTAGCGGCTGCTCCTGCGGCGACTATGGCTATGGCTCTCGCTACGGGTAAAAGCAATCACGATAATAAGCATAAATAAAAAGCCCAACAAAAAATTACACGACTATAAAAAAAAGGGCAAATGGCAAAGGTTTTTTAGGTTCAGGGCATAGAGGTAGTAGATGTTGCTGCTGGGGTAGGGGTAGAGGAACTGGGGTTATGAGGTTATGGAAGCAGCTACTAGCAACATATAAAATGGCACCGCAAGGCAACCCACCAAGTCCTTTAGAATCCTTCCAGTCCCTTGCCACAACAAGAAGCACAGCAAAAAAAAAAAAAAAAAGCAGCAACAAAACAAAACAGCAAAAAAAAAAAAAAGAAAGAGGCAGAAGAAGAAAAACCAACACAGGGAATGAGAACACAAATAAGTTTTGTAGTGGCTTGCAACCGCTGAACAACGTCGTAAAAACTTATTTAATTTGTGATTTATATGAATAAAATTTTCTAGTAAATTCCCAGAAATTATTCATTTCGCAGCGTGCTTACGGGCGGGTGGACCAGAACAACAACAATAGCAAGAGGAGAAGCAGCAGCAGCAGCAGCAGCGGCAGTTGAGCAAAACAAACGGAAGAAAGATGGCAGCGTTGGCCGCAAAGAGTAAGAGAGAGAGAGAGAGAGGAGAAGAACGGTGAGAAGGCAGGATGCCGCTCGACAGATCAACCAGTCGAAAGGATAAACTCCGCAACCAAAACCAGTTGCCCAACAAAAAAAAAAAAAAACAAAAAAAACAAAAAAAAAACCAAAAGGAGCAGGAGTTGAGCGTAAGGCATAGATTCTGACTGAGCACTAAGCGCTGAGCCCAGAGCCCTGAGCTAAAGCCAAAATGTTGGTTGGCAGACGACAGAAATGGCGACGATGACATCGCCATCGACGCCGTTTCACATCCCATGCGCACCGCGCCCGTCAACCAAACCTAAATGAAAGCACAAACTTTTTGGCTATGGCTAGCCAAGAGTTCACGTTTTTGATTTACTCCCAAAACACGCACACACACTAACAGACACAAAAACACACCAAGGGAAACACACACACACACACACATATACACTAACACAGTCGCAACTTTGCGCATATAAATTGGGCAATTCGAAGTGCTGCCAAGAACAGCAACAGCAGAATCAGCAGCAGCAACGCGTCAGCCGACGGCCGACGGCAGACATTAGACGGGCCTACGCCCCATAATAGACGCCAAAAATATTGTTGTTCTTGTTGCTGTTGGCTTTGATGCCACACCGTGGCATGGCACGGCATAACATGGCTTGGCGTGGCATGAATTAACCAAGCAAAAACAACATTTCGCCTTAATCGCCGACTGCTTACTGACCGCAAATTAAAGAACTTTACGAATCTACTTTCTCTGTGTATATCATTTGCGGTCAACTTAAGATCTCAATTTCAATTCATTAACTGATCTCAATAAGTATCGAAATATTGTCTATATTATGCTAATTATGCCAATATATATATATATATATATATATTCTTAGCGCTTTTATAGACAATTTCGTTGCAATAGCAGCAATTTTCGGAGATTTAAATGCGCTGCCCCCAAAAAGTATGCTATAGTTTTGGCTAGTGCTAGTTGTAGGATACTTACTGTCAGGGACTTCAATAACGGTTATAAAATTTATCGGAAGAAATAACGAAATATTAATTATTGTACAATTTTTAATTTAAAAATTGCTTTTATTTCTTAAATTAAATTTCAATAATAAAAATTCAAAAATTGTTATTATTTTGATTTATAAAAAAAAAAATAAATAAATTTTCAATTTTTATTTAAAAAATCAAACATAATGATTATTACATAACTTTCAACATAAAAAATGAAAAATAGTAATTATATTTAATTCTAATTATTAAAATAAAATTAAAGAATTAAAAGCAATTTTCTAAAATAAAACTTAGATAACAGAACTTTAATTTTTTTTCAGGATTTCGCAGTTTTTTTAACTTCAATTTTTTTTTTCAACTTATAACTATTATTTACGGTCCCTGTTTACTATAGTTTTTAACTAGATATAAGATACTTACTTTTGCATATTACGTCTATTGAAGTTTCTAGTTTAAGCAAAAATTATATATTCATTTATTTTTTTTAAATTTTTAAGATAAATTTCATGTAAAATGCAAATATATTTTACATATGTAAAAAATGATAATTATGAAAGTAAGAGAAAAAAAATATAATTGGCAATTATAAGATGTGTAAGATATATGTATATGCACATACGTGTATATGATTAATGATTTATGAGACTTAAACGTGGTATTGTGTGCATGTATAAACATGCACGAATCTGTATAAATATGTTTGTTTGCAGTTGTTTGTTTGTTATTGCTGTTCTTGTTGTTGTTGTTGTACTTATGTGCGCATTCAGCAGCGCGCGTTAATTCTCGCGAGAGCACTTAATTTATCAATACCTCTTTCTGCAGCATCCTTAAACGTTTTACTGACAGCGCATCGTTGAGCATCACATCGCTGAGCATCGCATCGCATCGCATTCGTGGCTTTCACTATGCTTGCTCGAAATGAAGTAATCGCGATTGTGACTCAAGTGTTGCGCTTGCTGTTGGCTTTGTTAAGGATTTCACTTCGCGTATAGTATGTAGTATTGTGTATGTGGCCAACTGTAGTCTAACTGTATCTCTGTCTGTCTATCTGTCTATCTGTGTCTGGCTCTGTACGTTTGTGTGTGGAATCTGTGGCATGTTGTGCGTTATGTGAGTACGGTATGTTAACGACAATGCGAAAGGCAGCAGCAGCAGCAGCAGCAGCAGCAGCAGGAAGTACAAATACAAAACGAAAGGCAAGGCAAAAGAAAAGAAAATGGAGAGCAAACAATTGAATAACTCTGTGGGCGCCTCTAGGGGCGCCCATCGGCCACTTACCGCACGCGCATCGCAGCGCATACCAAAGCTGGCAAGGCATAAGCCCAACATTGGTAACATCCACAACCGGCTGAAGTTGACAGCGGTGTGTCTTTGTTGCACCTCCCGCGGCATTTTTTTTGTTATTTGCTCCTTGAGTTTTATTTTTATTTTTTTATTTTGATTTGTGATTTGTATTTTCTCTTCGCTTTGTATTATTGTTTGTATTTATTTGTTTGTTTATTTGTTCGTTTTGCTTCTTGTTACTTTCGTCTTCACCTTCTGTAAGTGTTTTTTTTTTTTATTATTTTTATTATTTTTTGTGGTTTTGGCGTTTATTGTGTATTGCCAGCGATTTGCACAAACGCAAAAAAAAAAAAAAATACAAGAAAATACAAAAACAAAAAAAAAAAGTGAGAAAAAACAGTTGTGATAAACGGAGCAAACTTCAATGAATTGAATGAATGGTTTTTCAATCTTGAATCTTGGCGCTCTCAATGGCGACGCTCAGCCGTTGCTCAGCAGCAACTTTGAGTTGTTCTTGCTGTTTGTTGTTGTTGTTTGTGGCCAGTTGATGGTTCATTCGTTAACGTTGACTGCTTTTTGTGCGCTGTCGATTTACCGGCGCCACTGTGGCTGCTTTACTTTCACTAGAACTTACAATCACACACACACACACACACACACAGACATTTACAAGCATTCAAAGAGGCAAACACACAGACACACACACACATACACACACACAGAAAGAGAGACAGACTAACAGTTATATTGGCGCTATGAAGTCGCGAACGCAAAACAATTGCGACAATAGCACAAAAAGCAGTCAACGTTACAACGTATGAAATTCACAAAACAACAACAGGAAATAAACCAAAAACGCAACGAACAACAAGCAACAATACAACTCTTAAAGAACTAGAAGAACAACAGCTGAGAGGTTGCCACTACTATTTTAAGCACAACGAACCGAACGCACACGCGGCACGAATTGTTCTGGCATCTCGCAAACGTTACCAGCTGCTTTTGTATAGCGTCAGAGATGGCGAATTTGACATTGTATGCGGCGAATATTGTTGAAGCTTCACGGCGAATTTCATAGCAAAATTTGCCAAGTGCCAAATATATGTTGAGACGCGAGCGCAAGCGAGACAATATCAGGCGACATTCGGCTAACAAGGATGCGATACTCAATGTGTGAGTGAAACACACTCAAAGTGTGCAAGCGAGTGCGAATGATATAAAAATACGTGTAGGTGAGAAAGAGTGAGAGAGATGCATATGGACAAAGGGCCTGGCGTGCCATGAAGTTTATAAAATGTACGTGACTGTGCTCGCTTAGCGCTTGAAGTGTGTGTTAAGCTTTGCTGCTGCTGCTATTGCCGCTCCACATCTACACTGCTCTTCCTTCCGCTATGCGATGCCTATGCATTTGGCACATAATGCTCAAGGACGCACTCATACATAGATATAGACACTGGCAGACACACACACACACACACACACACACACATACATACATACATTTATAGACAGTAAGAGACTTAGGGAAAGTTAATGCTTTTATTGTGCAGCATTTCTTTATTTTTAGTTGATTTGTTTGTACGTTTAGTTCTTTTTTTTTTTGCTATTTCCTTTTGGGCATTGCTTGCCTGACCTTGGGCAATTCTATACCACATGCCACATGCCCATTCATCCAAATGGCAAAACTACCTGAAACTTTGCGCCAATTACAACAATTTTCGATGGACAATGGTCGCCACTTAAACTTCACGCGCTCGATTTCACTTGTACAAGCGTCGCACAGTGGAATAATCCTTGCCTCTCACTCAACCAACCAACAATACTACCTCTCACTCACACCCATACCTTCCCCCCACACACTACACCGCACGCACACTCGTCCACAATTCTATTCACATTCACATTACATTCGCATGCCCCACTCTCCCCGCTCAGACCATACTTGACAGTTGCTTTGCTGTGTCGTTGTTGATGGCAGCTCACTTTGCGAATTACATTTGTTGCTGCTGCCTCGTGGCACAAGGAATCTATTATCCTAATCAGTGTAGAAGCCACACATTCATACATACATATATAAATGTGTGCGTGTATTGGTTAGTCAAATTTGAGAGTAGCTTTTCCAGGTATTCAGGTAATTAAGCATACATTGTTCTATTGCCAAGCGTTAAGCATTCCGCTGTAATTCGGTTACGTTTTCATTACCGACAGCACAACACCTGCACTTGCTGACTGCATAAAATGACAAAATGAAAATTACTGCCTTGGCATAATTAGCGCCAATTCTACATACATATGTAAATATGCAAGTCGAATACTAATTTTGTATATTTTTTCTTTCCTTCTCTTTTCTTGGTATTAATTAGACAATATGGCAACTCTTTTGATATTTTTTTTTTATTGATGATCAGCTGTTTTCATAAGATTTAAGAATAACAGTGTCAAAAAGTAATACAAAAGAAATTATTTATAAATGCTAGCAAAAATTTTTACAAACATCATAAATATAATGCACACAAACACACGCAAGCATCATTACAGCGGATAAATGAAGCTTATTTATTATCATCTATTGATAACAACTTAAATTACATTGTACAGCTGATTCACTTGTCTAATATCAATTTGTACATGTTATTTGTTATCTGCATTGTGTGCGCGTTTGTTTACTTTGTATTACAATTTGAGTGCATATGTCTCCAAGCGTTCATGTGGCACAGGGGGACGGATCAGCTGCTCACCATCGGCATCTTTATAATAGCTATATGGCACCGTATTAAGCAATTCAAAACCCAAACGTTTCATTAAACGTGCCGAATAAACACTTGTGCAATCAACAGTCAGCAATGGATAACCCAATTGTTTACCTCGTGCGGCCAATGCTGACATCAGATATTCACCAACACGTTGACCACGCAATGTTGAGTCTACGCCCATGGCATGCAAATGCAAGATTTTATTCACATTGAAACGTTCAAAGGCTTTGGCATCGCGTTCTGCAATTGCCAGTATGCCAAGTATGGTGCCCCATTTAGTTCCAGCAAGATGTTCAGCTTCCTCGAAAAGTTCTGCTTCAATTTCTGGTGTCTTGGGGCCAGCCACGAGTGCGCCAATGATTTGCTTATTGTGTACCGCAATTAAACATGTGCCATACGGCAAATTTGTTATTAGAAATTTTTGATCTTCTGCATCGGGTTCCGGTGGTTCACAGCCGGCAGTTAATGGTTCCTCGCGATAATAATGTACAAGTAGAAACTTCATTAATCTTTCACTATCGTCGACAGTGGCGACAGAAATCTCAATTTTATTAATATCTATGGAGTCGGCCATTTTAAGTTAGAATTTCTAATAACAACTGATCGCTGTGTATGACAAACAAAAAACAAAAGCCGGCGTTCAGTGTGACCAAACTGCTTTTGCAGTCATAATAACAAATTAGGTGAAATTTATTTGGAAAGCTTTATCGATGAATTTAGTATTTTATTTAGGGAAATTTATCGGTAATAGCTTTTCTTCTAGTTACTATATAATTATCGATATTTGTAGCTGTCTTGCAAATCAACAAACTTGTCAAATTATCTTTATTATAAAAATGTGACTACATACATTGTTGCAGTACACTTACTTTTTACTTTTTGTTTTATGATTATTAGACCTAAAGGTCTATATATCAAATATACCTATGTATATATATATTCTTGAACTGTTGCAATAATTGATAATCTATTAAAACTTGAAATTAACTAACTAAAACTGGAAATATCGGAACACTAGAACATTTAACTGCCTTTGAAAAAATTAATTTAAAAAAATTGTGAAAATCGTAGGGGAATTTATTGATAAATTTGGGTTC
This sequence comes from Zaprionus obscuricornis, assembly GCA_037044475.1. Classification (NCBI taxonomy): domain Eukaryota; kingdom Metazoa; phylum Arthropoda; class Insecta; order Diptera; family Drosophilidae; genus Zaprionus; species Zaprionus obscuricornis. The sequence continues at coordinate 17,977 of JBAMBR010004466.1, read as the reverse complement.
CATTATAACAGAAACATTGCCAATTTCTAACAATGTTTCTTCCCGAACAACTATTTCATATAGTAATCATTGTTCTGATCACTAAAAAAAAATTGAAATTTTTATGATAACAATTTTTCTTTTATGTTATGACTATGAAAGTGTATCAAATTTTTGGAGTGCCGCATAACATATTTATTTCCTCTTTTAGTTAATTTTGGTTCAATGACAATATTTATAGCACTCGCTCGATATATATCTATAGTATGCAATTGTCCAAATCAAACAAAGTTTAAAGTACGCCTCATTATCAGATAACACACACAAAAAACTTATCACACACTATGCCGCCAAATTTCAATTTTAAATTTGAATTTGAAATTAATAAAAAAAATTTTTATACACTCGGCCACTCGGCGCCGATATTTACTTTAAATAGCAAAATACAATGAACGAACTGAAGCATTGCAATGTCTGATTCCGTGAATGTTAGTGATATTACAATTCGCCCCGCTAGGGTCGAGGATAGTGATAAAATTAAAGAATTTCTACGTTCGTATTATTTTCATGATGAACCATTAAGTGCCGCTTCTGAACCGCCAGGACCAGCTGCTGAGGATGAAAGCTTTGTGCTATCCACTTTGGCGGATGGCTGTAGTTTTCTGGCCATGTTAAATGAACGAATAGTTGGCGCTATTATAGCTGGCCCCAAGACATCTGAAATGGAAGATTATCTGTATAAGGAGGCTGAACTTAATGTAGGCACCAAGTGGGGACGCATCCTAGCACTTATGGCATTAGCCGAACGCGATAGCAATGTTTTTAGCCGATACAATGTGAATAAAACATTGCATCTACATGCCTTGGGCGTAGATGCAAGTTTACGTGGACACAAGATCGGTGTCCGACTCATGTTAACACTAAAAAAACATGGTCAAGAATCGAATTTTAAGATAATATCTGGCGACTCTTCTAGTTATTATACTGCCAGTCTCATGAGCGGTTTGGGCTGTGATCAAACTTTTTCAATACGCTACAGTGACTATGTTGATGATGATGGAGAACAAGTGTTTAAACCACCACCGCCACATGAGTGCTACAATAGCTATGCAATTGATATAACTAAATAATATATTTTCGATTTTATATTTGTAATGTAAAAATAATTTTATTTATAAAATTTAAACATTAATATATAACGCAATATGTAACGGTCGTGCAGATCATTTGCAAGACAGCTACAAATATCGATAATTATATAGTAACTAGAAGAAAAGCTATTACCGATAAATTTCCCTAAATAAAATACTAAATTCATCGATAAAGCTTTCCAAATAAATTTCACCTAATTTGTTATTATGACTGCAAAAGCAGTTTGGTCACACTGAACGCCGGCTTTTGTTTTTTGTTTGTCATACACAGCGATCAGTTGTTATTAGAAATTCTAACTTAAAATGGCCGACTCCATAGATATTAATAAAATTGAGATTTCTGTCGCCACTGTCGACGATAGTGAAAGATTAATGAAGTTTCTACTTGTACATTATTATCGCGAGGAACCATTAACTGCCGGCTGTGAACCACCGGAACCCGATGCAGAAGATCAAAAATTTCTAATAACAAATTTGCCGTATGGCACATGTTTAATTGCGGTACACAATAAGCAAATCATTGGCGCACTCGTGGCTGGCCCCAAGACACCAGAAATTGAAGCAGAACTTTTCGAGGAAGCTGAACATCTTGCTGGAACTAAATGGGGCACCATACTTGGCATACTGGCAATTGCAGAACGCGATGCCAAAGCCTTTGAACGTTTCAATGTGAATAAAATCTTGCATTTGCATGCCATGGGCGTAGACTCAACATTGCGTGGTCAACGTGTTGGTGAATATCTGATGTCAGCATTGGCCGCACGAGGTAAACAATTGGGTTATCCATTGCTGACTGTTGATTGCACAAGTGTTTATTCGGCACGTTTAATGAAACGTTTGGGTTTTGAATTGCTTAATACGGTGCCATATAGCTATTATAAAGATGCCGATGGTGAGCAGCTGATCCGTCCCCCTGTGCCACATGAACGCTTGGAGACATATGCACTCAAATTGTAATACAAAGTAAACAAACGCGCACACAATGCAGATAACAAATAACATGTACAAATTGATATTAGACAAGTGAATCAGCTGTACAATGTAATTTAAGTTGTTATCAATAGATGATAATAAATAAGCTTCATTTATCCGCTGTAATGATGCTTGCGTGTGTTTGTGTGCATTATATTTATGATGTTTGTAAAAATTTTTGCTAGCATTTATAAATAATTTCTTTTGTATTACTTTTTGACACTGTTATTCTTAAATCTTATGAAAACAGCTGATCATCAATAAAAAAAAAATATCAAAAGAGTTGCCATATTGTCTAATTAATACCAAGAAAAGAGAAGGAAAGAAAAAATATACAAAATTAGTATTCGACTTGCATATTTACATATGTATGTAGAATTGGCGCTAATTATGCCAAGGCAGTAATTTTCATTTTGTCATTTTATGCAGTCAGCAAGTGCAGGTGTTGTGCTGTCGGTAATGAAAACGTAACCGAATTACAGCGGAATGCTTAACGCTCGGCAATAGAACAATGTATGCTGAATACCTGGAAAAGCTACTCTCAAATTTGACTAACCAATACACGCACACATTTATATATGTATGTATGAATGTGTGGCTTCTACACTGATTAGGATAATAGATTCCTTGTGCCACGAGGCAGCAGCAACAAATGTAATTCGCAAAGTGAGCTGCCATCAACAACGACACAGCAAAGCAACTGTCAAGTATGGTCTGAGCGGGGAGAGTGGGGCATGCGAATGTAATGTGAATGTGAATAGAATTGTGGACGAGTGTGCGTGCGGTGTAGTGTGTGGGGGAAGGTATGGGTGTGAGTGAGAGGTAGTATTGTTGGTTGGTTGAGTGAGAGGCAAGGATTATTCCACTGTGCGACGCTTGTACAAGTGAAATCGAGCGCGTGAAGTTTAAGTGGCGACCATTGTCCATCGAAAATTGTTGTAATTGGAGCAAAGTTTCAGGTAGTTGTGCCATTTGGATGAATGGGCATGTGGCATGTGGTATAGAATTGCCCAAGGTCAGGCAAGCAATGCCCAAAAGGAAATAGCAAAAAAAAAAAGAACTAAACGTACAAACAAATCAACTAAAAATAAAGAAATGCTGCACAATAAAAGCATTAACTTTCCCTAAGTCTCTTACTGTCTATAAATGTATGTATGTATGTACATATGTGTGTGTGTGTGTGTCTGCCAGTGTCTATATCTATGTATGAGTGCGTCCTTGAGCATTATGTGCCAAATGCATAGGCATCGCATAGCGGAAGGAAGAGCAGTGTAGATGTGGAGCGGCAATAGCAGCAGCAGCAAAGCTTAACACACACTTCAAGCGCTAAGCGAGCACAGTCACGTACATTTTATAAACTTCATGGCACGCCAGGCCCTTTGTCCATATGCATCTCTCTCACTCTTTCTCACCTACACGTATTTTTATATCATTCGCACTCGCTTGCACACTTTGAGTGTGTTTCACTCACACATTGAGTATCGCATCCTTGTTAGCCGAATGTCGCCTGATATTGTCTCGCTTGCGCTCGCGTCTCAACATATATTTGGCACTTGGCAAATTTTGCTATGAAATTCGCCATGAAGCTTCAACAATATTCGCCGCATACAATGTCAAATTCGCCGTCTCTGACGCTATACAAAAGCAGCTGGTAACGTTTGCGAGATGCCAGAACAATTCGTGCCGCGTGTGCGTTCGGTTCGTTGTGCTTAAAATAGTAGTGGCAACCTCTCAGCTGTTGTTCTTCTAGTTCTTTAAGAGTTGTATTGTTGCTTGTTGTTCGTTGCGTTTTTGGTTTATTTCCTGTTGTTGTTTTGTGAATTTCATACGTTGTAACGTTGACTGCTTTTTGTGCTATTGTCGCAATTGTTTTGCGTTCGCGACTTCATAGCGCCAATATAACTGTTAGTCTGTCTCTCTTTCTGTGTGTGTGTATGTGTGTGTGTGTCTGTGTGTTTGCCTCTTTGAATGCTTGTAAATGTCTGTGTGTGTGTGTGTCTGATTGTAAGTTCTAGTGAAAGTAAAGCAGCCACAGTGGCGCCGGTAAATCGACAGCGCACAAAAAGCAGTCAACGTTAACGAATGAACCATCAACTGGCCACAAACAACAACAACAAACAGCAACAACAACTCAAAGTTGCTGCTGAGCAACGGCTGAGCGTCGCCATTGAGAGCGCCAAGATTCAAGATTGAAAAACCATTCATTCAATTCATTGAAGTTTGCTCCGTTTATCACAACTGTTTTTTCTCACTTTTTTTTTTGTTTTTGTATTTTCTTGTATTTTTTTTTTTTTTTGCGTTTGTGCAAATCGCTGGCAATACACAATAAACGCCAAAACCACAAAAAATAATAAAAATAATAAAAAAAAAAAAAAAACACTTACAGAAGGTGAAGACGAAAGTAACAAGAAGCAAAACGAACAAATAAACAAACAAATAAATACAAACAATAATACAAAGCGAAGAGAAAATACAAATCACAAATCAAAATAAAAAAAATAAAAATAAAACTCAAGGAGCAAATAACAAAAAAAATGCCGCGGGAGGTGCAACAAAGACACACCGCTGTCAACTTCAGCCGGTTGTGGATGTTACCAATGTTGGGCTTATGCCTTGCCAGCTTTGGTATGCGCTGCGATGCGCGTGCGGTAAGTGGCCGATGGGCGCCCCTAGAGGCGCCCACAGAGTTATTCAATTGTTTGCTCTCCATTTTCTTTTCTTTTGCCTTGCCTTTCGTTTTGTATTTGTACTTCCTGCTGCTGCTGCTGCTGCTGCTGCTGCTGCCTTTCGCATTGTCGTTAACATACCGTACTCACATAACGCACAACATGCCACAGATTCCACACACAAACGTACAGAGCCAGACACAGATAGACAGACAGAGATACAGTTAGACTACAGTTGGCCACATACACAATACTACATACTATACGCGAAGTGAAATCCTTAACAAAGCCAACAGCAAGCGCAACACTTGAGTCACAATCGCGATTACTTCATTTCGAGCAAGCATAGTGAAAGCCACGAATGCGATGCTCAGCGATGTGATGCTCAACGATGCGCTGTCAGTAAAACGTTTAAGGATGCTGCAGAAAGAGGAATTGATAAATTAAGTGCTCTCGCGAGAATTAACGCGCGCTGCTGAATGCGCACATAAGTACAACAACAACAACAAGAACAGCAATAACAAACAAACAACTGCAAACAAACATATTTATACAGATTCGTGCATGTTTATACATGCACACAATACCACGTTTAAGTCTCATAAATCATTAATCATATACACGTATGTGCATATACATATATCTTACACATCTTATAATTGCCAATTATATTTTTTTTCTCTTACTTTTATAATTATCATTTTTTACATATGTAAAATATATTTGCATTTTACATGAAATTTATCTTAAAAATTTAAAAAAATAAATGAATATATAATTTTTGCTTAAACTAGAAACTTCAATAGACGTAATTTGCAAAAGTAAGTATCTTATATCTAGTTAAAAACTATAGTAAACAGGGACCGTAAATAATAGTTATAAGTTGAAAAAAAATTGAAGTTCAAAAAACTGCGAAATCCTGAAAAAAAATTAAAGTTCTGTTATCTAAGTTTTATTTTAGAAAATTGCTTTCAATTCTTAAATTTAATTTTAATAATTAAATTTAAATAAAATTATATATTTTTCATTTTTTATGTTGAAAGTTATGTAATAATCATTATGTTTGATTTTTTAAATAAAAATTGAAAATTTATTTATTTTTTTTTATAAATCAAAAAATAACAATTTTTGAATTTTTATTATTGAAATTTAATTTAAGAAATAAAATCAATTTTTAAATTAAAAATTGTACAATAATTAATATTTCGTTATTTCTTCCGATAAATTTTATAACCCTTATTGAAGTCCCTGACAGTAAGTATCCTACAACTAGCACTAGCCAAAACTATAGCATACTTTTTGGGGCAACGCATATAAATCTCCGAAAATTGCTGCTATTGCAACGAAATTGTCTATAAAAGCGCTAAGAATATATATATATATATATATATATATATATATATTGGCATAATTAGCATAATATAGACAATATTTCGATACTTATTGAGATCAGTTAATGAATTGAAATTGAGATCTTAAGTTGACCGCAAATGATATACACAGAGAAAGTAGATTCGTAAAGTTCTTTAATTTGCGGTCAGTAAGCAGTCGGCGATTAAGGCGAAATGTTGTTTTTGCTTGGTTAATTCATGCCACGCCAAGCCATGTTATGCCGTGCCATGCCACGGTGTGGCATCAAAGCCAACAGCAACAAGAACAACAATATTTTTGGCGTCTATTATGGGGCGTAGGCCCGTCTAATGTCTGCCGTCGGCCGTCGGCTGACGCGTTGCTGCTGCTGATTCTGCTGTTGCTGTTCTTGGCAGCACTTCGAATTGCCCAATTTATATGCGCAAAGTTGCGACTGTGTTAGTGTATATGTGTGTGTGTGTGTGTGTTTCCCTTGGTGTGTTTTTGTGTCTGTTAGTGTGTGTGCGTGTTTTGGGAGTAAATCAAAAACGTGAACTCTTGGCTAGCCATAGCCAAAAAGTTTGTGCTTTCATTTAGGTTTGGTTGACGGGCGCGGTGCGCATGGGATGTGAAACGGCGTCGATGGCGATGTCATCGTCGCCATTTCTGTCGTCTGCCAACCAACATTTTGGCTTTAGCTCAGGGCTCTGGGCTCAGCGCTTAGTGCTCAGTCAGAATCTATGCCTTACGCTCAACTCCTGCTCCTTTTGGTTTTTTTTTTGTTTTTTTTGTTTTTTTTTTTTTTTGTTGGGCAACTGGTTTTGGTTGCGGAGTTTATCCTTTCGACTGGTTGATCTGTCGAGCGGCATCCTGCCTTCTCACCGTTCTTCTCCTCTCTCTCTCTCTCTCTTACTCTTTGCGGCCAACGCTGCCATCTTTCTTCCGTTTGTTTTGCTCAACTGCCGCTGCTGCTGCTGCTGCTGCTTCTCCTCTTGCTATTGTTGTTGTTCTGGTCCACCCGCCCGTAAGCACGCTGCGAAATGAATAATTTCTGGGAATTTACTAGAAAATTTTATTCATATAAATCACAAATTAAATAAGTTTTTACGACGTTGTTCAGCGGTTGCAAGCCACTACAAAACTTATTTGTGTTCTCATTCCCTGTGTTGGTTTTTCTTCTTCTGCCTCTTTCTTTTTTTTTTTTTGCTGTTTTGTTTTGTTGCTGCTTTTTTTTTTTTTTGCTGTGCTTCTTGTTGTGGCAAGGGACTGGAAGGATTCTAAAGGACTTGGTGGGTTGCCTTGCGGTGCCATTTTATATGTTGCTAGTAGCTGCTTCCATAACCTCATAACCCCAGTTCCTCTACCCCTACCCCAGCAGCAACATCTACTACCTCTATGCCCTGAACCTAAAAAACCTTTGCCATTTGCCCTTTTTTTTATAGTCGTGTAATTTTTTGTTGGGCTTTTTATTTATGCTTATTATCGTGATTGCTTTTACCCGTAGCGAGAGCCATAGCCATAGTCGCCGCAGGAGCAGCCGCTACAACATTACGCACTCACACACACACACACAGAGATGGAGAGAATGCAAAGAAATGGGCAGTTTAAAGAGTTATTGCGATTGTTTTTTAAGCGATTAAAATGAAGAAAAAACAAAATTAAAAATAAAAACTTACAGTCATACATTGCTGTGGCTTAACGCAGATGAAAGAATTAACAACAAATGCAAATTGTAATCGATATATTTGTTACGCATATCGATCAACAATGTTAACTTTACAGACACTTGAACTTTAACAGTTTGTTCAACAGCTTCAACTGTTACGCAACTGCTAAGTGAGAAGCATAACTGCTAACTAATAAAATTTGCATAGAATTTTTAAGTTAATTGTGTTGTGCAACTGTTGCAGCTGCCCTCGTGCATATAAACTGCTATGCTTAAATATTGTATATATATATGTATATATATATAAGTATGTATACATTGCTGTGGTTCCTGCCGTGCTGTTTACTGCTTTTGCTTTGCTTGTTGTTGGTCATTTTGCTTTTTGGTTGCTTGTTCGTTTTGTTGCTTGTTACTTGTTGGTTGCCACTGCTGCTGCTGTTTGTTGTTGCCTGTTGTTGCTTCATTTTGCTGCTTGAATGCTTAACTGTGCTGTGCTTTGCTGTTGATGGTGCTGTTCTTGTTGTTGTTGCTATGTTTTCCTATGTTGGTTTTGGTCTTTCGTTTTTCGCTTGCTCTTTGCCTTGCGACAAGAGATTGTTGCCTAGTTTTTGGGGCATGCCGCAGGCTAGTTGCAGATGCATTAATAATGCAATATTAGCAGAGACAACAGCAACAACAACAACAACATGTAAATGAAGGGGCCGCATCGTAACATGCAGAAATTAAACTTGCCCGCCGGCAAATGCTTTCCATTTTATTCATGGCATCCACGTGCGGGCGACACAACTGAAAGCAATTTACGATGTGGTCGCCGCAACAACATGCAATTAATCATTGCTTCACATACCTTTTGCTGTTACTCATTCCCGGCTATCCCCCCGCTAACGAAAACATTTCGTATAGTAACAAAAACAAAAGCAAAAAAAAAAAAAAAGACGATAGTCATTGGCAAAAAGAGACGCCACTAGCTGCTCCACTTTCAGTTTTTATTCGAAATATATCAAGGACGCGCACAGTACAGGCGAAGGCCGTCGCAGCCAATGCCGCCAAAGGACATGCCAAAGAGAAGAAGACTTAAAAACAGAATAGCCAAAAAATTGAAAAAAAAAAAAAAAAAAAAAAATAGCTATATAGTATCTATATATCTATGGAATATACATACATATACATAGATGCGACCTTGAGAGCTGCAACTATTTCGTATATCAAATCATAATTTATGGCTCCCCCCACGAAAAAAAAAACGAAATCGAGCCAATGGCAAAATCAAAATGGAGCTTGCAACGTGCCTCCATCTGTCTGCCTTCATCTTCTGCCTGCTGCTGGCTGCTGGCTGCGTCTATGGCAACTAGCCACTGGCAAACTGGCAAGCTGGCAAAGTAGAGAGTAACGAACTGGCAACGGCGGTAAGTGGCAAGTGGCAACTGGCGGTACGCAGTCGCCCACATAATTATCGCTTTGATTTATGGCAACATTTTCGCAGCCAATTACTTCGCGCCCAGTCTGGCAAAAAAACAGAAAAAAAAAACAAGCAGCAACAACAACAACAAAAAAAAAGAGGCAAACGGAAACGGAAATCACATGGAATGTGCTGCATGTGGCAGGCAATACAACGCAGACCTTCGAAGAAAGGTTCACACAATGTGCCTCTGCCTTTTACCTTCTGCCATTGGCACTGCTATGTATATAGTACATGTTTCCCCCATCAAAAAAAAAAAAAAAAGGCCGCCACAGAAAACAAACTCAGTTTGCGTGCCATGTAAATTACCTTCACGCATCTTAAAAGGTTGCCCCAATTACAGTGTTATCCAAGTGCAGAGGGGCACTAAAAATACCACTACAACTCACTGTGTGTGTGTGTATGCTTTGTGTGTGTGTTTAACCTTCAATTGTTGCAAATTACAAAGTTGCGAGTACTGTTCGAATCAATTTGAGCGTTAAGTGCTTGTAATACAACGAAAGCAACAGTAACTTTTATTTATTTATTTATTTATATGTAACAACAACGCCATTAAATTGTATAACATTCTGCTTAACATTCTTACAACACTATCGATAACAGAAATGTAACAGAAATCGATCGCCTTTGACTGCAATTATGTTAGAGTTATGTTAAGGTTGTGCATTAACATAAATAATAAGAAAAATAATAATAATAGCGTGTGCATGTCAATAGATGGCGACACTTTGCATCTGCATAGACGGCACGTACAAAACATGTGCATAGCATCACGCTCACACACACACACACACACAAACATATATTTATATACATATTTATGGTACATGGCAATTGGTATGCAATCATATAGAAATTTAAGCACGCTCTTTCTGTTAAAGCATAACATTAGTCTGTTAAATATTTGAAGCACTTTATTGCATAGAAAACAAATGTGGATCAAAATGAAATCAAAATAAAAAAAAAAAATAATAATAATAATACATAAATGCGTTCATGCGTAAAACCATAATAATTGCAATTGAATAAATATACGTACACATAGAATGTATACTTTTACAAGTGAATTTAATGTGTTCATAAAGACAGGCAAAAAAATAAAAAAAAAATAAATCAAAATAAAAGAAAAAAAAACACACGCACACACACATTGTAATAATCCATTGAATATAAAACGCAATAAAAAACTTATGAATTATAAATAAATTGCCAAAATTGCCAATAAAAAAAATATAAGTAAAAAAAGCCAAAGTCGAGTGTGCTTCACTCAGCACATGAAGCTCACTCACTCGCAGACAGATTGAGAGACAGAGAGAGAGAGAGAACGCGCTCTTCAAAAATAGATAGAAAGCGCGCTTTTCTATATATTACACATACGCATCGTGGCCCTTTATCATACGCACAATGTTGCCATGACCATGGATTGTGTCATTGATCCATGGGTTACGCGATTCATTTCTCTATTGTGTGAAGCTGATTGCGAGAAATTTATTTATTGTGGAATGTAATCGACTTGAAAACGTAGAAAGCAATGAAAGCAAATTGCATTTGCCACTTGGTGTGCCATTTGTGCTGTGGGTAACATAACACAACACAAGCTTTGTCTTTGTCTTTATCCTTGTCTTTGTTGCCTCACTGGCGATAATCAACTCAATTGTGTTCATCGTCCATCGTCCTTGTCATCGTCCTTTTGACCCGGTTTGGTAGTTTCGCACTGCGTTTTCTCCAGTATGTGGGTGCAATCACAGTTTTTGCCTTTCTATCTTCACTCTTTACTCTTCACTCTGTTCGCAGTTTTCAGTTGTCTTCTTTCGTCTCTTTTGTCGCTTGACAAGCATCTAGCAAAGTTCCACGCAAACCCGCTTCTTTAACACAAAGCTAACGCGGCAGCACTAACTCCATCTACTATGTACATACATATATCCACCACCACCACCACCACCTCCTGCTACGGCTGCCCTTAAACAGCTTCCACTATTCAGACAGCAACCGTAATCCATCTAACGTTTCTTTTACTTTTACGCTGCGCTGTGGCAATATCTTTCAAGCCGTGTTCTGGTCCCGGGTCCTTTGTTTAAACGTGCTGCACGCCTCGTTGTGCACAAACAAAGCGTCGCGCTATTATTTGGCAGCAAATTATAAGAGACAACAGCGCAAGTTTTTGGCCAACGCATGTTGCACGTTTCGCTTAAAGTTATTGATAGTTTCGCAATATATTCATTGATGCATGCTTTGTGCATTTTTCTAACAATTTTTATAAAAATTCCTGAAAAGAAACCAATTTGCTTCGTTTACCATTTAACACAGTTGCGCAACAGTTTCAGCTGTTGAACACAGTATGTAAAGTTAACATTAATGATCGAAATGCATAACAATATATCGACAGTTTATATTTTTTGTTCATTTCTTAGTCGCTCTCAAGTTACAACAAATTAATGAAAATTTCATCACTTTTTCGTTTTTAATTTTTAGAAACATTTATAACATGTATAACATTTACACTAAATTTCTATGCAATTTTTTGCTTCTTTTACCACTTAACACAGTTGCGCAACAGTTTCAGCTGTTGAACAGTATGTAAAGTTAACATTAATGATCGATATGCGTAACACACATATATCGATTTTTAGCAGTAATTACAGTTTGTGTTAATTTCTCCGCCGCACTCAAACTGCAACATAATTATTATAAATTTCATTATTTTTTCGTTTTTAATTTTTGGAAAAGAAAGCAATTTAATATTTTCACAGCATATTAATTAAGTTAGTGACTAATTTTGAGTTATCACTGGTACTAACATTAAGTGTATTTACTGAGGAACTTGAGACTGTCAAAAAACGACAGCTGAGAGAATTCCTCATTCACACACACACACACACACGTATAATATATATATATATGCCTGTGTGTGCGTGTATATGTATATAAGAGCATGTACTTAATATTGTATATCTGTATTTGCAGCAAAGGAATGTTTTTTGGTAACTTTGGTAACTGTTCCCCAGTTAGTGCTGTAGTAGCGCCAAACCTCGTCAAAGAACCTTTCTAATTACTTGAGGGCCAGAGGGCAAACAGAGACGGCAACAGCACTGACAATACAATGACAACAACAAATAAGAGAGAGCGGAGAGAGAGACAGAGAGATGTTTGAACGGCAGCTGCTTTAGCAATGAAGGCAAATTAATTTGCGGACATTTGAGACGGTCAAAGTTTGACCCCAGAAAGAATTCAGCTGATGATAATGAGCATAGGCGCAGCAGCAGTAGCAACAGTGGCAGCAGAAGAGGCAGCAGCAGCAGCTAAGTATAATGAGGCTGCTGCTGTTTTGTTCATGACATTGATGCAATGATGATAATGATAATGATGATGATGACTTAACTGATAGTGAGAGTGAGAGTGACAGAGATAGAGAGCTACTGCTTGGGATGAATGAATGAAAATCTTGGGGTATGCTACAAGGATGTTGGCGTTGAAACATTATCGTTCACTTGGGCATCATTGATAACTAATGTTGCCCCATTAATCGAGGCGGTCAGCATTAGTTGTTGTTGTTGTTGCTCATGATGTTGATGTTTTTTTTTTTTTTTTTTTGGACTGCTGTTGCCTGCCTGATTAAGCCAAGCTAACAAATACCCACAGACAAACAGATACAGCTGGCAACTGGGTAACTGGGCAGCAATTGTGCTCTAATGCGTGTTAAACTTTTTATGTTTGCCCATGTCTGCTTAATAATTGAACAATAAAGAATGTCATTAAGTAATTTGTGCTACGCTAAGCCATAAAACATACACACCAACACTTCAACACATGTCTATACAACACACGGATACACACACACACACACACATGTGCATTAATTGTTAATTTAGTGCTCGTTTAAGTTTAATGATTCGTGGGCATGAAAATTTAAAGTTTATTACCCAACTCACAGCCAACAGCAACAGTAACAACAACAAATTACAGCTGCAAATGCAAAGACTTATCCAACACGCACACACACACACACATACACACGCATTGCCTCACACTTAAATAAAGCTACTGATTTATGTTAATTAAATGTGACACAAGTTTAACAACTTTTCTTTTTATTTTTAGGCTTTCGCTTTCGTTTTCATTGTCATTCTACATGCTACAAATTGTTAGGGTATTGCTTTGGCTTTATAGCATTTTGTAAATTATCTTGCTAATTTGATGTATGTACATTTTGTCATTACATTTACTTTTACTTGTAATTAAAGGGTATCTCATAGTCATGCTCTGCCATATTCTACTTTTCAAGCATATTCGCTTTTCGCATGGCGCAAACGTTAAACCTTCAGTCCTCTCATCCCTCACTCCCTCTCTCTCTCTCTTTCTCTCTCTGTCTCTTTCTTTCATTCATTCTCATTCACTAGCAAAACGTGTGCGATGATTTCTATTTCGATATCGATCAATGGCCAAAAAGTCGTGGGGCCAAAAGTTTTGTGCTTTTAATTAGAAATCGAATCCGCAGGCTATTCATGTCCAAGTTTTATCTCGATGTTTTGCTGCCTTTTACCAAGAGGTTTTCACAGATGGCCTAAGGGACGCCATTGCGACGTTCAAGGCGGCAGTGATGGCAACGGGGGGTTAGCTCATTTAAAGTTTGTCAACGTGCTGTGGGCAGCAGCAGCAGCAGCAGCAACAGTAGGCAGCTTCTCCGTTTCATTCGTTTCTATGAAAAGAGAAAATCGTGTTTTCAGACCAGAGAAAACACACACAATATCTGACATGACGATGATACTTCAATATATATGCAATAGCACCTGGTCAGGTTTCCCTCTCTGTGTGTGTATGGTATTTGTATTTGTGTGATGGAGAAGGCTTTTCAAAGTTTCAAGTTGTCAGTTTAATTGTGCAAAAAAGTCTTGTCAAGTATTTTAGAACTTACTAAGTTTTATTATCTGCATGTAAAAAAAAGAAGCTTTTTGTGACTAGTGCTTTTTGCATTGCATTGCATTGAATAGCAAGAAATTAACTAAAAAATGCTGAATTTAATGGTAACACCTTTGCGCAATGCAAGTAAAATAACAGCAACAACAACAACAACAATAACAGCAACAGCAATGGACATTAACATTCTTTGTACCTCTGCTGACGGCAGCAGCTCTGCTTGTGTTTCTATTTCTATTTCTGTTTCTACTTTTTGTTTTTTTTTTTTCGCTTTGCTGTCGGCAACAATAACCATTGCTACTGCTATTTGCCTGGCCACAGTATTTGCCATCTCACTCTTTCGCTTGAAGAACAATTTTAACTGTAGCCATCAGCGCCCAATGCGACGCTCTCTTTCAATTTCAATTAGAAACTTTAACTGCATCACACACAAACGCACACATACAAACAGACAAACAGACTGAGATGTGCTCTGCTGCCTTTCAAATTGTCGTCGCAGCTGCTACTTCTGCTGCTGCTGGCTGCAGGCTGCAGTGACTGTAGCTTCTGCTGCTATTTCTTCATTTTCTTTTCTCTTTTTTTTTACCGGTGCCTCTGGCTCTGCTACTGCTACTGCCGTTGCCTCTGTAGCAGCTGCCAGTCAGTGAAAAAGCTGTGCGTTTCTTTTTTGAGAACAGTGTTAGGAGAACGCAATTTAATTTCTTTTCATTTGCCATTCGTAACGTCTTGTGATGAATCTGCAACGACTTACCAGTTCAGCAATACGTCTACCTCAAGTTCTCCTTCCCACACTCTCTCTCACTCTCTCTTTCTCTCTCTCTCTGTTAGCACATGCCATGTATATGTTTGCATGCATCCCACTATTAAAGTAAATCACTTAAGCCGCTTGCAAAAAAAAAAAAAAAAAAAAAAATAAGAGCGTAGAAACTCTCACGCTGGCAGCTGTAATCTCTCTCATTCCCCGCTAAGCATACACACTCTCACACACACAGACACACAATGCTCACTTACGCAACTGTTTTGCAAACTGCTTAACACATTGTAAGAGAAATGACTTCTGTTAGTTAACAGCAAAATGTTATGTAAATGATGTTCAGCATGGGGAATGGAGAAAAAAAATAAAACTTGAAGAAAATGCTCAAATGATTTTGCAGTCTGTGCAGCAGGATGTTAAATTTCCCAAGGATGCATGTAGACAACAACACAACAGACAACATGCACTTGCTGCGATAAGAATCTATACATATTCCTATTCTTACAATGTATGCTGCTCACAAGTTCCTCATGTTCCTTATGCTGCTGACTCACTGACTGGCAGACTCACTGGCTGACAAGCGGACTGACTGACTGACTGACTGGCGGACTAGGTGACATTCAAGTTGCCTTCAATTTTAATAAATTTTGGTTGCATGTAGTCGGATGCAAGCAAGCGCGACAGTTGACAGCTACATGGCAAAAAAATAACAAAAAAAAAAAAAAAAAAATAAGGAACAGACATCACCACCAGCAGCAGTAATACCACCAGCAGCAGAGAATGAGAGAGAGAGAGAGGGAGAAATAGAAGGTGGAGTGAGAAACATTGACGTAGCGTCAGTTTGTCCACAATTTTACTTGACGCAGGCAACATTGTTGCCACGTTGCCATTGTGCCGCAGACTGTTTTTAGTTAGAAGCATCTAGTGTAAGTCTAGGCTACAGCTGCCGCGTCACGAGGGCAGAAGGCAGAGGGCAGAGGCAGTTACGCCAAGGACAATGCAATTGTGTGTTTATGTCTCTCTTTTACTCGCTCTCACTCTCTCACTCTCTCTGTATCTCTGTCTCCCTTTCTCTGTGCATGTGTGCGTGCGTGTGTTTGCGATGCTTGCAGGCGTCGCTTTATTTATAAGTCCTGCCACGCCCATTCTATTGGCTACCCTTGTGCTCATTTCTTCTATATACAATATTCTATATATATATATATATATTACATATATATTTTACCACATTTTTCTTCAAAGCGTCAGCGCTATTTATCATTTGGGGTCAGACCCCATTACCAGCAGTAGCAGTAGCAGTAGCAGTAGCAGTAGCAGTAGCAGTAGTAGCAGCAGCAGTATGTAGTAGCATTTTTACCTGGCTGTCAGACTGCTGTCCAACTGTTCCGACAGTTGCAAGCTCTGTTCCCACTATCACTGACTGTCATTGGTTGTAGCGTTTATCATTGATAGCCATTACCTTACCCCAGCTATATCTTTCACTCCCTCTTTCACTCCTCACTCGATAACAAATTGCGCATTCAATGAATAAATGTGTAGAACTTTCCTAATTTTTTGATTATACAAAATAGATTGGGGGGAATATATTCTTAATGCTGCATACTATGATCCAAATTCTAACTGTACCCTCTAACTGTTACTACATACATATAAAATTTCAATGATGATTCTTTCTCTCTGCCTCTGTCTCTGTCTCTGTCTATCTTTATTTTTGGCAGTTGCCTTGCAACCATCAAGTGCTTCTCGAGTAGCTCTCTATAAATAGCAAGCAATAACTGACTGAAGATGAACTCAAAACTCAAGACGATTGTTGCCGCCTTCGTTTCGCCTTTCGCCTTTTTACTGCTTTTCATTTCATGTTGGTTTTTCATACACTTTCCAAGAGTATATATACTTTGTAAAGCATCAGTTGTTATAGATCTTCTCTAGTATATATACTATATATTCATAATTAGTCGAAATTTGATGTTTAAACTATTTGCCTTGATATTGAAAGCGTCAGACTTATTTCTTATAATCATAAATTGTATATATAACTCAATTTCAAGCAGATCGAAGCACTATATCATATAGTTGTCCTAGAAACAATGGATTGTATATTGACTTTTTCTATGCAAAACTTTGTTATTCATTTCGCAATTCATTTGCATTTAGTGAGAAATTATATATGTATTTTTCAAGTTTAAACTAAATCATTATATATATATTTTTTAAGTTTAAACTAAGTCAGACTACTATAACATATAGCAAACCATATGAAAAGTTCTATCTAAAAAATGAGTTCGTTTTTTAACTCAAGCATCTGAAATTTACATGATATAAATTTAGTTATAATTAATATTACAATACCAATTTTATTATGAATCAGCCAACTATAGCAAATATCTGCCATCGGAACAATTGCTTAAAATTTCAATTTGTTCTATGAAAAGCGTATATGAGAAAATTTTGCAAAGAGTATGGAAAGTGCGGCATGTTCTAGAAAGTTTTTGAATTTTGTTGTCTTGTTCCTGGTGACGAAAGCTTTGTCGAAATGTTGCTTGACTAAAATAAGCACAGAGCGTTGGCATGCAAATAATTTAACAATGTTCGTCTATATGAACAAAGGATTGTGAGCTAATGCAGGTGTAAACGTAGCAACAAACCTTGACTTCAACCCTAAATATACATGAATATATATACATATATATATATATATGTATGTATGTATGTAAAAAAAAAGCCAATATCAAATAGCATAAACAGTTGAAGTATATTGAAGCACTTGCCGCCTACATTGAATCCTGCCACGCCATGCCACGCCTACTTTATGGCATGTCTAACATTTAGCTAGGCTACTGTATAGCGGCATCTAGAGACAAGGATGTTGCGCACTTTTGATTTTTTAAGCGCCACTGTCACGCTACTTGTCTCTGTCTGTCTCTGTCTCTTTGTTTGTGTGTTTGTGATGTTATGTTTGTCTGTGTATGTTTGTCTGCATAAAATGCTGCTGTAGCGACTGAATTGGGAATTTGAATATACAAAGTACTTTTTAGAAACCAATCGAGCTTATGGCAACGTTAGCTC